>JAPWTK010001022.1:0-101887 GCA_029963805.1 Aromia moschata | reverse complement strand
ATAATTTATCATACTGTTTCATTAATCTAATATGACGGACACTTTTCGGATAACGCGGGCTCACTATATTTGTTTTCCACCAAATAACCTCCATAGAAAAAGGTTGCGACTCCTGTGTTTAACATTATTTAATTTCTTTAAGTAAATTTATATTGAGGATAAAATATGGCATTTTCCCATATTAAGAACTAAAGGCGGGTAACTCCAAACTAACGCTGTTTTTTTTAAATAATTAGGAGTACCTTCTCAACCTAAATCAGGGTCCATTATGAAAGTAATGCGCATTTTCTGAGAAAATGATTTATTGATCCTATCGGTACAAATGCTTAAAATTTCGAAAATAGTCCCTCCTCATCACGCACTTGCGGAGACGTGTCTGCCATAGAAGGCATCCTGAAACTCCTCCACAGGGATGCCTTTTAAGAACGTTTGTAACATGCGCTTGGAAGTTTCACGGACTCTCCAATGCTTTCCTTTCAGCTCTCTCTCCGGGGGGAACAAAAAAAAGTCACAGGAGTTAAATCAGAGTGTAAGGGGCTGGGAAACCACCTGAGGTGCTGCTCCAGGCCAGGAAGTTGGTTACGATGAATGCCGTGTGGCTGGGGGCAATGTCATGGTGGAGTTTGACCGTTGGCTTGATGTCAGCCCTACGTCACAACTCACGTACGCAGAAGTGACAAGTTCAGGGTGTCAGCGATTTGCTGATGCTCTACCGACAGTTAGAACGCAAAACTTGCGCAGGTGTCCACGTTTTCATAGGTTCTGGTCGTGTTGGGCGTCCAGAACGGGTTCTCTAATCCACTTCCTCCTGGCCCTTCTTGAACGCCTTGTGTCACCTCCCCGGATTGTGATCTGGAAATGCAGTCGCCCTAGGAGGCTTCGTGACCCAACTGAATGTTTCTGGTAGCATTCTTCCAAGTTGCACGGCAAAATTTGGATGTATGCATCAGACCAAGCCAACCCTGCATGTTACAAAGGCAAAAACACATTCTACACAAAGACACATCCTTCCGCTCTCACTGCTCAGAGCTAACTGAGACCAGGCTTAGTGATGTGAGAATACGTGTTAAAATAACCATGAATACGAAATATCAAATTAATACATATTAACTGATTATTTTGTTTTAATATGGATACAGATTAATTCTGTCAGATGTCATTGTTGAGTGTCAACTGTTGATGCTGATGGTCGAAAAACTAGCATACAAACATGGTTATACTATTTTTAATTTCAATTCAGTATTCGCACCACCACCTCTTGCCGCTTTGTTGTTTGATTCGAAACCACCACTTGATTCGGATTCGGACTAAACCGACATGAACTGAAGATATAATACGTATTTAGAAATTAATACATATACGAGGTAACGAGATTAATACGCATTCAGCTGCTCAGTCATCGGTGGTCGCATCGATCTTGAAACCACCACTTGATTCGATCGGACGTGGAAAATAATATGTAGACGAAATTGATACTTATCCGGGTTTCAGTCGTCAGCTGCTTGTCATTGCCAAGTATTGTTCACATTTTTCTGAGTGTTAGCCCGTCTACTCAAATAATACTGATCGGATTATTAATACCAATATTATTTTAATCCATATCATCCGAATATCAAATTAATCCGATTATTTACATTACTAACCGGGCGCATTTGTACGGGCAGACTTCCCACCACATTTTCAAACCAGTCCTAGAGTGCTGTGATGGATAGTCGCGTCACAATAAAAGCATGTGCATTACTTTCATAATGAACCCTGTATACATAACGTAAAGGGCACACTTATAAACTTATTAATAGTCTAAGAGCTAACCACGCTTGAACTCAGCTGATTTTAGTAAGGGGGACGGTGAGCACATTCCCTCCATTTCAAGTATCTGATCGCTAAAACGGCAATCTGGCTAGCGGGAGACGTTAGTCCAGGGATTCTGTGGACAAAGTGAGTAAAAAATATAAAAAACATAAGCGATATTATTATGGTCCATTTTTTGTAAATATATTACCTACTTTTATTACCAGTATACATTACTAAGTTTAACATTGCTAATTTAGTGCCAGACTGTGATATATTTGTTATCAAATTAATTTTTCAAGTGATATTATCGAAACTCACGTTTTAATATTGTGACAATAATTAAGTGACATTAGTGACAGTAATGACTTGTTGCTAAGTGTTATAGTGTGTGTATTAAGTCTATTTAAATTATGCAGTACTAGTTAGTAAAGAACTGTATAGAATGACAGCAGGTTCATTAACTATTTCCAACTCTCTGATTACAACTCTGATACATTTGAATCACAACTACTACAGCTAACTAAACAATATGCCTATTTGAGGAGCAAGCGTCCAAAACGTATTAAATCCATTTTTAAGTGAAAATGAGTTAAGCACAGGATTTGCATCTAAAGTATCAGTTAAACCAATGCCGCACTCAGATTTGAGGAAATCGCACCATATCCAACGTAAAATCCAGTTCAAAATGTCACCGATTGAACAAAATGCATTAAATCCAACTTGTAATCTTTATTTGATCAAAACGTAGTAAATCCACAATACCATTATAGATAACTAACTTAGATAGTATTTTCAGTTACTTTGTTTCAGTGTTTGTTTTTCACATGGTTTATACAATATTTCTGAGAATAAATATTTCGTTTAAACAATTTGTTCTAAATTCTAAATTGACTCATGCTTATGTTAATATTTCCAGTTACTTTGCTTCAGTTTTTAGTTTTTGATTTTTTTGCATTGTTTATAGACTATCTGCAGAAAGGCGGAGCTTAGCGATTCGCGACAACAGCGCTTCGCGGCGGCTTACTCTATAAGTTTCGTGCTGGCATATTACAAGAAGACAATATGCAAAATACGATTTATTGCTCATTATGTCATTGTAATCATTGTGGCAGCCATCCAATTCATAAAAGTAATAAACTATAACTTGAACACGAAGTACTGTGGACGTCACATCTTGAATTAGCATCGGGCATATTAGCAGTGCAGTGTTTTGTGTCGCGCTACATAACCTAAAGTGACCAGACGTAGTAAGTCATTATGACGGACAGTCCGTCATTCAGAAAGCTTGTCCGTCTTCAAGAGCAGTCCGTCAAACTGACCGTCATTGAAATGTTTTTATTAAAATGTCCGTAATTACGTCTTCTAGGTTAATCTGAAGACGTATCGTATCGATCGTGATTAAATATCAGTATTCCAAAAAGGCATCAAATTGCAAAACTTAGGTATCCTTGTGAAAGTCTATATTTTTATGTAAATGTATTTTTCATTGAAATTGTGAAGTGCCAGAAAACGCGTGACATTGAAAGTTTTAAAAATTTTGCCTGCGGCGATTGTTCGCGTTTGTATTCCCCTGTTCGTTCGTTTATTTCTTTCTAACTAAATTAAACCTACTCTTAGTAGACGACGCGCTCATTGTACTTTTAAATCAAATATTCGCGCTTAAATTGACATACGGAAATAAAGGGCCCACCATTCCCCCTTCCTTTCCGACCCAATATCCTTTCCTTTGTTTCCGTTTGTAGCGAACAGTTACGAAGTCGCATCTCATCTCGGCACAACGCATAATTCGAGTAACTATTGCGCGTCTCGTTGCGGCGTATCACGCTAGTAAAACCTTTCAATAATCCACGGTGGTGTTCCCCCATCTCCTGGAGACAATTCGTCTTTTCGCCGCGACGCGACAAATTAACATTTTCGAGAATCAACAAGCGGTGTTTCCATATCTGCTGAAGACACCTAGAGACAGAAAATACGGCACCCAGGGTCATCCAGGACATCGCAAATCATACAGTCCGTAAGTAGATGCGTTAAATGTTTCGCCAACAAACATTCCTTGGTCCTTCATCGTCGGATTAATCCTGTTAAAACCACATTTCCTGTGGCCCGACCGTCGCATTTTTTAATATACGTACGTAATTCGTTAATTTTTTGAGGTTAGCGTGCTGTTTTCCCGCGGTCACATTTTTTACGGCGTCGTTTTCTAACCGGTTGTTTTGGTCACGTCGACCGATTTAATACCGCGTTAAGATACACATATTGTCGTTTTCTTCGTATTTTAGTTGCTTATTGTCGTTTTGTATTTCGCCAATTTTCTCTGTTAAATCCGGATTTAGGAGAAAACATGGCTCAAAATAAACATATTCGGGAACAACGTGCTCTCCGTGAGAGTTTGTATTTACGATTAGAAGATATAGGCTACCGTTGCGGCTTCCCTTTCAAACAGAACCCGAAAATCATACCGTGCGTCGTATGCTTGAAGTAAGAAGCGAGTCTGTAAAAACATTTATGATGATATTTAAAAATTCACGGGGACATAGTCATGAAGGTTGCGACTTTACCGGATTCTAACCTGATGAGGAACATGCTTTTTTGAAAAGAGTAGACGAGACTTATTTTACTATTCAATCCATAGTTCGCGAGTTGCCGGTTCAGTTTCGGTCCTCGGCCCAGTCGCCAGTTGCCGATAAAACTTCAATTGTCCAAACGTCGAAAACGCGTTTGCCAAAACTGAACTTACAAAACATTTGATGGCAAATTAGAAAATTGGAGCGCATTCATTCAAGTCTTTAATAGAAGTATTCATGGATAACAACACGTTAGCAAATGTCGAAAGGTTTGAGTATTTGTTGGGTTGTCTATCGGTGAGCCTCTCAACCTAATTAAAACTATTGTGCTATCAGACGATAATTACCCCATTGCATACAAAACATTATTAGATAGATATGACAATAAAGAGAGCTAGCAACTCATTATTGGGATCGTTTACGATCATTGCAGAAATTAAAAGATGAAACCCTAGTGGTTTTACTAAGTCTTATTTATAATTTTAATGAAAACTTATCAGCTTTGCGGGCATTAAAAATTGCAGATTCATTAGAGGATTTTATGTTGCTTAACATTCTTTTAGAAAAACTTGATTCTAAAACTCGTCGATACTTTGAAGCAGAAATTAGGAATTTGAAAGGTGAAATACCTGCATTCGATACATTAAATACCTTTGTAGAGAGTCAGTGTCATGTTCTTGCTGCAGAGCATTCGACCTCCCTTAAAAGCAATACTTATACTTCAAAAAACAATAATACATTTACATCGCGTCCAAAATTGGTATCGCCTCTGGTAGCTAATACTTCGGAACAAAAGTGTTTAGTTTGTGAAAAAGATCATATAATTTACCGGTGTCCCGTGTTGAAAGCCATGTCTCCTGCAGATCGCTTCAAGGTAGTTAAAGAAAGAGGCTCTGTATCAATTGTTTGAGGTCGCACCAAGTCAAGAATTGCTCTTCTACATCCACTTGTCGTACCTGTCATAAGAATCATCATACTTGCTACACTTCGATAGGTTTTCGGGCAGCTCAGGAGCTATAAATGAAACCAGTGATAGTGGTAATACAGCACCAGCTGAAATAGTTGTGCCCACTGTCAATGCATTGGCTAGTTCACTTTCTCGTCAGGTAGCTCTGTTATCCACAGCCCTTGCTGACGTTCATGACTCGCAAGGACACCCGCACAATCTTACGGGTTTTAATAGATAATGGTAGTGAGGCTAGTTTCATTACAGTAAAGGCTGCTCGTAATCTTAACTTGAAAAGACAGCATGACAAAATTCAAATACAAGGTATTGGTGCAAATTCTAGTATATTTTCATCGGGTTCAATCCATTGCAAGATAAGTCCTCATGGATCATGTCAACCCGCGATACATCTAGAAGCTCACATCATACCTCATGTTGCTTCGGTAATACCTTCTCAATCATTACAGTTTTATTCGATCATATTAATAATCTGAAATTAGCTGATCCAAATTTCTACATTTCTCGCCACGTTGATCTCTTGCTGGGTGCTGACGTTTATGCTCAACTTATTCGCCCGGGCCTTGTCCTTGCCCCTAGTCCTCGTTGCCCCTCAGCGTACAATACCATTTTCGGATGGGTATTATCTGCTCAGTTCAACCTGAACAAACTAATGAACGCGTCATCAATTCCTTTCATGTCAAAATCATGGAAGATTGCCCAGAGAATGACCTTGAGTCCACTATGAGACAATTTTTGGCAGGTTGAAGAGGTCCCCATGATCTCGACTAGCCCAGACGATGAGCTATGTGAGAAATTGTACGCTGAAGGGTATAGCAAACTCCCATCTGGTCGATTCGTCGTTCCCTTGCCTTTTCGAGATTCTAAACCTGTTTTTCCTGAATCTAAAGATATTGCAATTCGACGTTTTTTCGCTTTGGAGCATCGTTTGAAAAAGGATCCTGTTCTTAAACAATCATATGTTGATTTCATGCGTGATTATCTGAATTCTGATCACATGGAATTAGCGCCTCATCGATGAACTCGATTCCTACTACATTCCTCATCATCCGGTACTGAGATCTGATTCTTCATCAACAAAATTGAGGGTAGTCTTTGACGCAT
The DNA here is from genome assembly GCA_029963805.1 of Aromia moschata. NCBI lineage: Eukaryota > Metazoa > Arthropoda > Insecta > Coleoptera > Cerambycidae > Aromia > Aromia moschata. Next base: position 95,461 of record JAPWTK010001022.1, on the reverse strand, counting down.
CGGCCAAAGCCGCCAACAACCAATCATTGAATGATAATCTGCTCGTGGGATCAAAATTACAACAAGACATTGTCGAGATTTTGCTTAGATTTCGTTCGCACTCGGTCGTTTTTATAACTGACATCAAAACAGATGTATCGCCAAATCCAAGTTGCACCTCAATACTGGGATTATCAGCGTATCATTTGGCGATTCAATCCCGATGAACTCCTGACTGAATATAAGCTTAAAACTGTTACTTACGGTGTGTCTTCTGCACCTTTCTTAGCTTTGCGAACAATGCAACAGCTGGCTCTTGATGGACAGACTAAATATCCTGCAGCCTCAAAGGTCCTGCAAACTGATATCTACGTGGATGACATCATCACAGGTTGTGACTCATTAGCTGCAGCACAGAATCTACAATCTGAGCTTATTCAACTGTGTGAATCTGGAGGGTTTCCTTTACGAAAGTGGTCGAGTAACCATTCAGATCTATTAGAAACACTTCCGGCCGAACATTGTCAAGCCCCATTTTCTTTCGACTCAGTACCCACACTCACTCTTAAAGTTTTAGGCCTCCAGTGGTCCCCAATGACAGACACGTTCACGTTTAGACTAATGTCCTTCGACCGTCCATGTACAAAACGCGGAATTCTGTCAGAATTAGCACGTGTATATGATCCATTGGGATATCTCACTCCCGTCACCTTCTACATAAAGCACTTACTCCAACAGATATGGCATTCCAGCTGTGACTGGGACGATTCTCTGCCTGAACCTCTTACTCGTCAATGGTTAAAGTACAAATCAGAAATTTCTTTTCTCTCAGACATCAGTGTGGATCGTCAATTAATTTTCGACCGGAACAGTCCATGTCAAATCCATGGATTTTGCGATGCATCACTGGCTGGATATGCAGCAACGGTTTTTGGTCGGTTTAAGCATGGGGAGTCTTACATAACCCGTTTAATTATATCCAAATCAAAGGTAGCACCTACAAGGTCAAATAAATTAACTATTCCTCGGTTAGAGTTGTGCGGAGCAGTGCTCTTGTCTAAATTACTACACATGGTTGTGCAAACATACTCTGGTGTTTTGAGTATATCAGTATGTCGTTGCCTGGACTGATTCGTCTATCGTCTTGTCGTGGATCCATTCATCTCCTCATCGTTGGAAAACATTCGTTATGAACCGAGTAGCCTATACATACAAAAACGTGTGCCTTCTATTAACTGGCATCATGTCTCATCTATCGACAATCCAGCAGATTGTGCATCAAGAGGTATCCTTCCATCTCAACTCGTGAATCATCAGCTTTGGTGGTCCGGACCACCATGGTTATCGCTACCATCCGAACAGTGGCCTCAATCTGATAAATTAGCTTCCTCCTCCAGTCAAATACGGAATCACTTTGGCGTAAGAGGAAAAAACTGTTAAAGTGTTTGTCGCTCAGATTGAACCATCTGTTCTCATGCAGTTATTACATAGGTTTTCTTCACTTCAAACGATATGTCATGTGCTGGCATATGTTGTTCGCTTCCATCATAATAGCAAAAACCCCCTTGACCATAAGGTGGGACCCATAAATAACGTTGAATACCATGACACTATTCTGAGGTTGGTGAAAACTGGTTCAAGGTCAAGTATTTCAATCTGAAATTCACAAGTTAAAAACCAATCAACTCTGTTCAAGGCCTTTACGTAAGCTGAATCTGTTTCTTGATGACCAGGGCATCCTCCGAGTAGGTGGTCGTCTTCGACATTCCAAATTGTCATTTGAACATAAATTTCCCGCGTTGCTACCACAAAAACATCGTTTGACCAACCTCATCATTGAGGATGTGCATAAAAGGAATCTCCATCCTGAGCAAAAACCCCTCATTATTTAATACTGCAGAATTTTTGGATTCTATCCGCTCATAGAGCTATAAGAAAATGTCTATCCAATTGCTATAGATGTTTTCGAAGCAAACCTCGTTGCTACAGCCACCAATGGGTGATCTACTCCCATGTCGCTTACAAGCACTAAGAGCTTTTCAAATAGTTGGTGTTGACTTCGCAGGCCCTTTCACTATAACAATGAATCGTGTTCGAGGTGCTAAAACTCTCAAGGCATATCTCTGCCTATTCGTCTGTTTATCCACTCGTGCTGTTCACTTAGAAATAGTCTCCGACTTATCAACTGACGCATTCCTAGCAGCATTTCGCCGCTTCATTGCTCGACGTGGATGCTGCTCTGAAATTCATTCTGACTGTGGCACTAATTTCGTAGGCGCTTCTCGACAATTACTGAACTTTGCTCAAAGTGCGGCCTCTATTGAACATATTCAATGGAAATTTAATCCTCCTTCTGCCGCTCATTTTGAGGGATCTTGGGAAGCAGGGGTTAAATCCGTAAAGATCCATTTGACTCGCGTTATTGGAGATCAGATCTTGACTTTTGAAGAATTGTATACGGTTTTCGTGCAGATCGAAGCATTGCTAAATTCGCGTCCGTTGACTCCCACAAGTTCTGATCCGAACGATTTGGAATGTTTTGACGCCGGGACACTTTCTGACTCTAACTCCACTAACTTCATTCCACGAACCTGATTTAACTAACATCAAATTAAACCGGCTCACACGATGGCAATTGATCGGCAAATGCACCAACATTTCTGGAAACGTTGGAATCTCGAATTCCTACATACGTTACAACAAAGATCTAAATGGACCGACCCTTCGACTCCTATTAAAGTAGGTTCTGTTGTCTTGATTAAAGACGATTCATCTCCTCCGTTACACTGGCGCGTGGGTCGGGTCCTCGAAACTCACCCAGGCTCAGATAATGTAGTACGAGTCGTTACTTTGAAAACCGCGTTAGGAACTCTTAAGAGACCCGTGGTTAAACTATGTCCTCTCCCCTATTCTCTTTTAAACTTAAAATACTTCGTATTTTAGGCGGGGGGTATGTTCGCGTTTGTATTCCCCTGTTCGTTCGTTTATTTCTTCTAACTAAATTAAACCTACTCTAGTAGACGACGCGCTCATTGTACTTTTAAATCAAATATTCGCGCTTAAAATTGACATACGGAAATAAAGGGCCCACCATTCCCCCTTCCTTCCGACCCAATATCCTTTCCTTTTTGTTTCCGTTTGTAGCGAACAGTTACGAAGTCGCATCTCATCCTCGGCACAACGCATAATTCGAGTAACCATTTCGCGTCTCGTTGCGGCGTATCACGCTAGTAAAACCTTTCAATAATCCACGGTGGTGTTCCCCCATCTCCTGGAGACAATTCGTCTTTTTCGCCGCGACGCGACAAATTAACATTTTCGAGAATCAACAAGCGGTGTTTCCATATCTGCTGAAGACACCTAGAGACAGAAAATACGGCACCCAGGGTCATCCAGGACATCGCAAATCATACAGTCCGTAAGTAGATGCGTTAAATGTTTCGCCAACAAACAGCGATATTTAGCTCGCGCCTCACGGCGCGAAAATGAACTCTAGCTTCGTCAGTGTGATCCAGTTGAACATGTCCGTTTTTGGCAAAATCAAATTCTGGTCACTTTAACATTTTCGATAACATTGTTCTTATGGCAGCTATTTTGGTTAATTTACAATCTCCAATTTTGAAAGTAAGCACTCATGAAGATTTTAGCGAATAAGGATTAGTAATATATATTTCTGTACAAAATTAATATAAACAAGAAATGTTCAAATTTGAAGAATAAAATAATGCATACATGTGTATGTAACGAAATAAATATTATTTATTTTTCGACACAACACCAAGAGAGTTGTATAAAACATTTGTCAAAAATATATATGATATAAATTGCGGTACATAGACTGTCATTTAATAAAATATAAATATCATTAAACCTGACTCTTTATTTAATTGCACTATTGTTGTACATACTATCCTAATTTTGCACATTATTTTCTTTATCAGACATTTCACTTAATTCTTTACAATTACATTCATAACCTATAAATCAAATAGTTTAGACAGTTTCAACACAAAATATAAATATGATTCTCGTGAAAATTATACTTACTTTATCAAGAAATTCTTCCCGTGCAATTAATAACATTTGCAACACTTGTGAATTCTTTCCCAAATTCAAACATAGTACAAAACAATTCGACGCATATGACACAATACAAAATCCACAGTACAAAAGTTATCAAAAATTCGCGCGCGGCGCTTCTAGTTATTCTGCAGATAGTCTATAACATTGGTTCATGAAAATAAATATTTCATTTTTACAAAGCGTTGTAAATCCTAAGTTGACTCGAACAAACCGCTTTAAATCCAAGAGCCAATCAATCAAAACGCATTAAATCCAAAATATATGTGGAAATTTTTGCCGTACCTTTGATCAAACTTTATGAATTTTGGGGTATACTGTCAATTTGCTAAAATGAAGCGAACACCCCTTATCAATGCTCCTCTGCCCCAGACGCTGCTCACTAGGGGTTTTTGGCGATTTTCTCCAAAACAGGTTATAAGGATTTAATACGTTTTGAACGCTTGCTCCTCATTTATACTTTTTACAGAATCTAGAATGTTCAGTTGTCATTCTATACAGTTCTTTACTAACTAGTAGTGTATATTCTAAATAGACTTCTATAACACATAACAACTGTCATTAGCTGTCACTAATGTCACTTAATTACTGTCACAATATTAAAACATATGTAAGATTCCACACTATAACATGAAAAATTAATTTGATAACAAATATATCACAGTTAGGCACTAAATTAGCAATGTTAAACTGGTCTTGCAAATCTATACTGGTATTAAAAGTAAGACAGAAATGACCGTAATATTGCTTAGATTTTTTACATTTTTTGTCATTTCGTCAGCAGGATCCCTGGACCAGCAATGTCTCCTGCTAGCCACTGTGTTTTAACCATCAGATACCTACTTAAAATGAAACGATTGCGCTCGCCATCTCCTTTACGAAAATCAAGTGAGTTCAAATGTTGCTAGCTCACCATCTATTAGAGTAGCTTTTCATATTTTCCAAAATTTGAAAAATGTTGATAACCGCCTATGATTCTAGACCCTCATTTCTGCCAGACAATGTAAGTATCATAAAAGTGATGTGTTGCATTGGTATTTGAAATTGCAGTCCGGAGTACATTTTGGTGCCTACTGGTTGACAGAAAGTATATACAGTAAGCAACGAAAGTTATCATACACCCACTTTTTTGAAGTTTGCTTAAATTCTGATAATTTTTGTATTACAGCATTGATTTTTTGCTTCTGACAGGATTATAGCTTGTGATATTCTGCGTCTAATTAGCCGAAGTTGAAGGCGGTATGTCGATTGGTGAAAAGATATCGCTAAAAAAGTAAATTTCAATGTTTTCAAAGAAACGTAAATAACTTCGAAAATAGTAAATCCCTTCGGTTGTTGGACCTTTGGATAAAGGGAAATCTTCAGTGTATCTATTTGACTAACTCAGTCGTTTTGAAAAAAATTAGTATCGCTTTCATAAAAATCACTTCCTGAAATTTTAATAAAACACAGATAGATCTAGAGGGATATTAATCCTAAATTTTTGTTGGAGTAATGTGTATGCATACAGGCCTTTTATTAATTTTCGTGATATTTTTGGTTCAACTTTAGATTTTATTCATGTATAGGAAATTTTTTTCAAAATAACAGTCAAATAGATACACTCAATATTTCCCTTTAATACGAGTCCAACAACTTCAAAGGATTAACTATTTTCAAGTTATTTACGCTTCATTGAAAACATTGAAATTTTACTTTTTTAGCGATATCTTTTCACACACTCTACATACTGCCTTCAACTTCGGCTTATTAGATGCAGAATATCACAATCTATAAAAAAAATTCAATGCTGTAATACAAAATCAAATTAAAAAAATTATCAGAATTTAAGCAAACTTCAAAAAGTGGGTGTATGATAACTTTCGTTGCTTACTGTAAATATACAGACACAGAATGGTGATAACTGAAAATATATAATTTTTTTTTTATTATTCAAAGTATGTTGCTTCCACCAAACGTTAAAATATGCTGATAATCTGTACCATATGCTGATAATCTGTACCGCTAAACTTTTTTTTTCAAGGGTAGAGCTTATTACTTCTTTTAAAATGTTTTATCTTTTATTTGTACTTAATGAATTTTTAAAGTTATTTTGACCAATGTAAATTATACTTTTTACTCATGTGCAAAAGTATGTCAATTATAATACTCTACTTGTTTTTAGCATCAAATACCAAGTTTCTTAAGAATCTTAGAGAAGAGATTAAGCTACAGTACTCTTACCCTAGACTCGATATAAATGTAACAAGGGGACTTAATCACTTACTAAAAGCACCTTTTGCGTGCACCCAAAGAGTGGAAAGATATCAGTCCCATTCAACCCAAAAACATGTAGATAATTTCAAACCCTCATAATGTGCCAACTATAACGTAAGTAGAGAAGGCTAAATGAACTATGTTGTCTTTATGTTTTATTCTATTTTTTATTTATTTATTTATTTATAGTTTACTAGTTGATGAAATTAATGCTTATGATAAAAAGACTGAGGAACAAGAAAGATCTTTAATAGATACTGAAGAATCTTTTACCCAGAAGATAAAAATTAAGGATTACAAGAAGACTAGCCTTTTAAAAGCCGTAAGATATTTGAGGAATTTTTAAGGCCTCTTGAGAGAGCTGAAAAATTGAAAAGGTCTAAAGAAAGTGGTAAGGAAATATTAATCTTATTGAGAAAAGTTCTAGGATTTTTTTTATTTTGTAGGTTCATCAATGTCATTTTAAAATACTTTAATTATTTTGTTTCATATGTAATAATGTTTTATTTGTTTATCTGATATGTTCAGGAATATAATTCTCTTATTGAAAGCATACTCTATAAGTTAGTTGGTTATTTAAGGAAGTAATTACTAGAGTCCGGAAAGTGTGCCACAAAGCAGGGTCGGCACTATACAGCTCTATGATACTCAAAGTATAAACCATATTTTTAAGGGCTTTGTAAATTACATACGTGTGTATCTCTTACCCTTGTATATGTAGGCCACTGACCGTGTTTAGTAACTTGCACTGGGACTCTAGTATGCCAGTCCCGCAGGTAGACAGGAAAACCTGAATGCAGTTCAATCCTGCGTTGTGGCACACTTTCTGAACCCTAGTAATTACCTTGTTACCGGGTGTACAAGCAGCGGTAGTAGTAATATATATATGTATAAATATTTAAGTAACCTGCTCATACAGAATGCAAAACACTTTTCTGTACTAATCTCAACCATTGCAATATCTAACATTGCCCAATAAATAAAGAAATACTAATATACATCATAATGGCATCGATTGAAATGAGTACTGCAGAAAAGGAAGAAATGAACCTACACCATAAAAAATATATATATATATACTACAAATTACTACCTGCCGTAAAGCATCACAACAGTATAAAAAATGTTTTTAACCAGAATCCTAAACCAGACTAAATGAACATCACACAAGACAAACAGCATATTTTACTGCTACAATGTAGAAGTAAGATGAAGATTGCAATTTAAAAGATGAGATGGCCATGCACATTATTAAGAATTGCCTCGCATTGTTAAAAAAAATAACAATCCTCTTTGGGGAATTATTGACTGGAAATGACTAATCTATGCAGTGCTCTACTATACACACATCAATGCAGATGGACAACAATATTGTAATTCCACGAACTAAGGGTGAACTGTTCAACAGTGGCAATAATGAACCAAATCGTCTAGACCTCTTACTACCCAAATACTTATCTAATTCTCAAAATTCAAATTCACCATAAACCGTCAGAAACTTTCTGTTGAGTTCTTAATTTTAAATTACTTTATCTATTAGGTCATGACAGTAACTTCCAGTGGTTAAAATTGTCACACTGTGCTACCAACCATGAGGTGCTTTATAAACTCCAACATATGTACTTCTGAGAAACCTGGTAACTGGTAAGCCTTCCTTATACTAACCACAGACCACATTGGTTAACACGCTGGTGACAAATCGCTTATCTAATAAATATGTTAAATCCAAGGTTCAGATAAAGAACACAGATGGGATAATATAATTTTATTGATATAAAACCTTCTAAATAAACTTCTGGCACAAATCCATCACATAACCACCATTCTTTTGGTAAGAATAAAGAAGTGTATAACAAAATATTTTTATTGAAATATAAAACATGCAATGTATATGTATATCATTTGTCTAAATACAAATATTAATAAAACAATAAAGGTATATATTCAGTACAACACAAACTTATACCTATTACGTGTGGTATCATATTTTAAAAACTGAAAATTTCAGTGTCATTAAATGTTCATCATAATAACTAATATATCAAATATTGCCAATAATAATAGATTACATAATGTTCACGTCTTAATAAAGATTTTTTTCTTAACACGTTAAGCGCGGATGTTAGCCGGCTAACAAACGTAATGCTCTCTCTTAAATGCGGTGTTAGCCCAAGCTAACACAGTCCTTGGGCAACCCTAGCGTACAATTTCTACCTGCTAGGACTGGTGGGGGACTAACTGGGTAGGGTTGTTAGCCCGGCTACAACCCTAATATATAAATTTTTATATTTATCCTTCATTATTGAGGTCATCAAAACGATTTTAGAAGAGGGGAAAAATATCCGTACTCGCGGGTTGAAATGAAGGTTGTGTTCGCTGCTCAACGTGTTAAGATGAATACAAAGTTTTAAAGGTAAATCGCAATATTAACAGTAAATTTGACAGTCTAAAAGTTGGATTATTCAGTTTCTGAATTAGTCAGTTTCACATTGACATACTTTTTTTATTTACCTTTTCAGATAGTTGGTCCTCTAATCCACACATCTTCAAACTTTGAATTCACCCTTTACTTAAAAACAAAATTCACATAAATCTATATTTGATTATAATCTGCTGATATAATGATTGTATAACATATCGTCATAAAAAACTTACAGAGTAGGAATAGAGTGGTCCATCAGTTCTTTCAAAAGGGAACAGGCCATTCTGTAAATAAAATTATACAATAATAATAATTTTACAAACAAATAAGCCAAGATATGAAACAAGCTGCATTAAATTAAATTCAAGTAAGAAAATTTACAAATGAAATATGGAATTTATTCCACTGGGTCCAAAAGAAGTACATAAAAAAATAATGAATATTCTTTAAACATTTCAGCTAACAAAAAACGTTTGTAAAATTCATTGTGTAATTTCTCATATGGAAGCAATACATTGTATATAAACAACTTAGATAATGATAATGATTGCGCAGTTTTACTTGATTTTTCCATTCAAATTCTCCAAGAGTTTTTTATAAACTGATATCTGGAGTATAATACAGAGAACAACACAACAACAGGACTTTTCTTCTTTAATAATAATATTACATTAATTTTCGATTCAATTATTATTACTTTACAATTGGTAAAATACATCTATTAGTTTTATTATAACATTATCATTAATACTATCAACCAAAAACAAGTAAATAAATATTTAAAAAAGTTACTTACTTCTTTACCATATGATCATAGAGAAAACTTGGAATTACTGTAATCGTCACCACTGAGCCAGCTTGTTCGATGATGCTTGAGATTTGTTTATCCTTCAATCCAACAACATTCTGTCCATCAACTTCTAGCAGTTGATGGTCAGTAAGACCCCATTTCTGGCTGCCGAAGAATCTTTCACCAAACTGACAATTTTACCATTCTTAAATTGAACTGATAGATCCAACACTGTCCTTGTGCAGTGTGATGGTCCTCTGCAAAAGGCCTGTCTCTCACTACGACTTTAATTCATTCACACCGCTTTTGAACATCTCATGTACTTTATCCATACTGAAACCTGCCATGTTGGTGTCGCTTATTTGTAAGATTTGATCCCCGAAACGGAGGCCAGCCAATGCAGCTGGTGACTTATCGACATAAACACAAATAAAGATTCCTTTATTGATGGCCTTAACACGTAAACCAACTTTACCATCTTTATCTTTACAAAGGGTCACTTCGCGATCACCATGGGTGACTTTCGCTCTCTGTAAACCTAACGACTGGCCAGAAATGGGAGCTACAAGTGCAGAATTTGAGCTAGCTGGGAAAGTTACTTCCTGCAAAATAAAAGTAAATGTGTAAGGAACATGAATTAAATTTTATAAGTAAAATTTAGAGAAGACTAAATCTGTACATAATATATAGGTACATAATATAAACATCCAAAAAAAAAAACGTCATCAACTCTGGCTATGAACGAGAGAGATGGAAATAGCGGTCATGTCTAAGCTTTTAGGTTATGTCAAACTTTGACAAGTGAATGTCACAATTTGTAAAATAAACAATGGATGTCATATGATGTGACAGTCTTGACAAGTAAATAAGGTTATAAATTTGGTTAAGAATAGAAATACGTCTTTTTTTTCTCGGCCAACTTTGATGACGTTTTTTTTTTGGATGTCTATATATAGGTATGTAAATTAATCACCAATTTAATATGTTTCTCTTTATCAAATTATAGATCTTATGTTATGGGAAAAACCTCAGATTTCAAACCTCATATTTTTGCTCTGAAAGGAGTTTATAAAGGACATGGACATGAACATAAGAATAAATAAAAAAACCAAATAAAAGTTGCCCAAAATGATGTGGTGCATATTTGTAAAATATTTCTAATCGTACAGGTGCCCCATTTCCTGTAACCGCTACACAACTGTTATTTTAACCCATTAGTGCATGAAGTTACTTTTTGTAATTTTTTATTTTTTTTTAACATACATATGTTTACTTTGACCTACAAACATGTTTCCTGCAAAAGAAGAAAAAGCTGCAATATCTTGTTGGTCAGTACGACATGTCCCTTTAAATGGACTTTATAAAATGAGCAAATAAATAAAAAAATTAAATATTGTTTTATTTATGGTAGAAAATAAATTTACAAATATTCGAATATACTGGATCATAACCTTATTAGTAACAGTAACAAAGTTTTAAAATAAAACATATATGAAGGTGAAACATAATATTTATCTTGAATGATATAACTTGAAGCATATTTTGGGATGCAAACCAACATTACACTTCTCACATGTAAAATTACACTTTTTACCACATTGCTTACATCTTCGGTGAGTTTGAGAATACAAAACAATGTGTCCCACATTATCAAACCTAACATCATGTGTGACTGTAGATACCGACCCCTTCCCTGAGGGGTTCCGTATTTTTCTAATAAACTTTGAGCTAAGTATCTACGAAACACAAGCAAGTTTGAACAATCGGCATTATTAGGATTTAATTTTTTCATTAATAGCCATCCGTTACTAACCGAAACGTCGAATAAATAGGCGAAAATAGGCCAATACCACTTCCTTTGTCGTATTCGCGTTCGGTAAACTGCAACTAGCCTGTCCATTTTATCTACTCCTCCCATTCCCTTGTTATAAGATGCAATCATTTCTGGTTGATCGAATAGTTTTTTTGATTTAGTTTCTGTACACCAGCGAGATGTTTTGACAATGTTATTATCTGAAAAATTTGAACCCATTGTAACAACTTTATTGTCTTTCCATTGCACTAGTAATAATTCTTCGCTGCCAATAAATTTGTAGGTTCCCCTTTTTTTCATTGTTCCACGCCTTTTTGTCGGGAAAAGGACATCTTTCAGTCCTATTTTCTCGAATAGTACCAGTCGCGCATATTTTTAAATCCGATAGATGAATAAGTAATGGTATTCCTGTGAAATAGTTATCAAAGAATACTTTGTAACCTAGATTTGATCCAACATCTGCCTGTTTCAACAGCGAGAGAACAACGTCTCCACCTAATCCAAACTGCTGCTGCTGATTTATTGACTTCCCAGTGTATATGTCAAAAGCTGCACAGTAACCACTACTAGTACATAATGCCCAATTTTTAAACCGAACCTGATCGGCTTACCTTTTATATATTGTTTCGCTTAATGTTTGCCATAGTACGGTATCATATTCTCATCTATTGAAATTAGTTCTTCTAAGCTTACCATGCTTTTTGAACCTATCATTCAAATGATTCAAAATTTGACGTAATTTATATAGCCTGTCTGTATTGTCTATGGAAGTATTATCATTGAAATGTAGGTTATGTAATATTGTCTCAAACCTATTTAGTCTCATGCTATTGTATAGTAATTTTGGAACATCATCGGAACTTGACCAGTACATTTTTTATTTGGACACTTTGAGTATCCTGACAGCAACATTGTCCGAAAATTACATATATCTCCCCTTTAGTTATATTGAGGTTAGTATTCTTTTTGCCGTGAATATATAAGTTTGACTCGTGTTCCAATATTATTTATAATTTCCATCATCCCAAACAGGTTAAAAATCCAAAGGGGTCACAGCTGTACGGGCCTCTACTGAAGGTGGGCGAGGGGTACATGTTTTTGTTAGATTATATGTAGGCATTTCTGTGACCATTTTGAACTGTTTTTTGCGTTTACGTGAGGACAATCTATATTAGCAGAAGTAGAAGCATCATTTTCTATAATCATATTATTTCTTATAATAGAAAGGGGAATGTTGTCGTCAGTTTTCATATCCAGATCAACTTCATCGAAGGACCTCGTACGGTTGATCTAAAATTCCTCTGGAAATTTTATTCAGATTCGCATTTTCTTGATCTGAATCATCACTGTCTTGTTCTGTTTCTGCTCCCTTTTCATCAGGTGGAATTATATATATTTGGCTTGGTTGGTCATGTTCGTCTTTCTTCCAGAAGCTCTAATAATTGATGTAGGGATAATCTAAGAAGAAAATAATATTTTATAGACCACTACGCATAGCGTCCATTATAAGGGATCTAAGTTTTAATTCCAATTTTAAAAATCACGACAATAATTTAAAAATAAAAGAACTCTTAAAATTCTTCAACATAGTCTACTAAACAATTTACTTAGACCAACATTTAAAAACTAATTTTAGTAATACCAAAAATCAGGACTTACCCCCCGCATCGTGTCGAAAGTATAAATTAGGATCCATTAAGATACAAATAAAACACTGTACGCTTGCAAGTCTGCACAACAACTGATAGGGCTTGAAATTCTATAGTAGTGGGGTGAACTCACGACAACTAACATGTCTGAACTCGCACAATGACGCTAGTAATAAATAAAACATAGACGTCCATTATAAGATACATTATGCACTAATGGGTTAAATAGAAAACCCTATATATTTGTACATTTTTGGATACTCCACTAAACTTTAGGTCGATTTTATTAATCATACACGGTACCTAAAAACCCCACCATTTTGGAGATACTCAATTGTTTTTGAAAATATAATGACAATGTTCTAGGGATTTCTAAATAGGGCCTAAACCAAAAAGTTAGACGTACGGTTTGGACAGTATGATTCGTCATGAAAAAAGTTATTGTCATTGGAAGATTTACAGGTTTGACAATTGGTATTTGCGACACTGAACAACGTACAAATATTTTGCAACAATGAAGATAGAGTAATTCATGACGTTAATCGAACTGTCTAAACCGCACGTCTCTAACTTATTTGGTTTAGAGGGTATTTCAAATATTTAGAGCGTGTGATTTTGATATTTTTTAAAAACAATTGACCAAAAAAGACAGTTTTTAGGTACCATATATGATTAATAAAGCCGACCTAAAAGTTTAGTGGAGTATCCATAAATGTACAAAAATACAGGGTGTTTTTTTTTCTTAAATTTATAACAACGGAGTTGTGGAAGAAACCGCCTACGGGGAACACCCTGTATGTTGGATTTAGTCTTTCTGAGTAATTACAATCACAGCATAAATAGTTTATGTATGCTCTGCTACAATGTTATTTGGAATTACCCTTCAGAATACAATATGGATTCACCAATTGTTTATTTAATTACAAATAATGTGACAATTGTGAAGTGACATTGCTGAGAGTTAATGACAATTTTTAAGTTTTTAGCAAGAAGACTAGAACTAAGGAGACCGAACCTGTCGCATCTAGGGATCAAATCTGTCCGCCTCCAGGAGGCGCTGTAAACAGTAGTACTCGAGTCACGTGATGAGCAGCGGCCGCGGTCCACATGTGCATGTTTATCATAGAAAACCATGCTATGGTTTTATATGACGTTTATCATTAAGCTGTCAAAGCGGGTTCTTGCATGCCGCTTGGCTTTAACAAAAATATATACAAAAATAAATATGGTTCAAAAGTGCTGTGTTGCATTGTGTGATTTAAGAAGCGGTCCGAATAACCGGACATTATTTCAAATTACTGATGTATGTATGAAACGAAATATTTTCCTTTGTTGTATTGTTAACGTTGAAACACGTAACATGAAATATTTTGAGTACATTTTCATATTGATCATTGAGAAAATTTGTAATTGCAAAGACATTACTTGTGTATATTCAATATAAAATTCAACAAAACAAATTAACGAAAATATCGAGCGTCTGTCATATGAATTCGCACCACGGACATTTACACAGACTCTAACCTCTAATGCACACAGATTAGTACAGAACCACGGTATACGTATAGATATCTGTTTATATACCGTAGCAACCAGAGTACAAAACTGTTTACAGCGCCTCTGGAGGCGGACATATTCGAGCCCGTCGTTATACAGCGAAAAGCCGCAGTTCTGTCTCCTTAGTTCTAGACTTCTTGGTTTTTAGTTTACGTATTAAGTCTATTTAGTTTATGCACTACTTAGTGTTAATAAAATTGTGTCAAGTAGGAAAGTTAGTTATTCAACTCAAAATTCATTACAATAATAAAAAAGGTGTTTCAAAATTTTTTTGTTTAGAAAATAATGCGATTCTAAGATCTGGTCAGAATTTAAAAATGGTTTTATCCAAGGACTATGAATGATAAACCAAATCATTTAGTACCAAATACACACAGGATATTTAAAAAAATAAAATTAATGATTACCATTATTGACCCATTAACTAATTTGGGTACAAACCCCTTAAAATATTATATTGTAATTTGCAATTTATGAGTATATCACACTTTCCAATAGTATTTACCCTTAATGAGTAGAAAATTACCATTAAAAAAGAATGACTATCTGGTAATTCCACAGCAACCTTGTCAAATGGCCAAAATTGTTTTTATATTATATTAACCTGTTCATGGCAGGACTGGTCGACATATCGACCAGCAGTCTTGGTGGGGACTCCACATGAGAAATTCATTAAATATACATTTCGCGTCTAATTAAGAGGTAGATTTTAACTCTCATTTTCCCTCGTTAAAAGGTTAAATGCAAGATTTACCAAGAATAATATTACAGATTAAAGGATAAAAAATTATCTGGGCAATTGTATTCTAAATAAATAAATATATTAAATCAATTATAACTAACAAATAATATATATTACATGTATATTATAACAAATCACTGCCAACTGCAAAAAATATGAGAAAAAATGCAAGGATTACACATTCTTAAACCAAATCCACTTGTCATCCTTATCCAAGTCCTATTTAGATAAAACTTGGTGGAATGCAAATAATAGGTCATAAACTATTATGATAAAACATAAGATTCATGTTTTTGTAATCATTTAATGGATTCACTATAAATTATTTGCCTCACTGAATAAACCGGGGAAATCCAAAAAGCAAATCCTTATTTTTAAAATTATTACTAAAATTATGTTTACTGCATGAACTGGGTCATTATAAAACGAAGGTTTAACTTTTATGCTTATTACTATTCTTATTCTTATTACTAAAAATTTCTGCATGAACCCACCATTTGTCCTCTGGAGCAATCTACATATTTGATTATGAAACTTGTGCTCGATTTTTTTTAATGGTGTACCATAGGCCCATTAGTATACGATTATCAATAAAAATACTCTATGTAAATGTTTGCATACCTGTTGCAATACGACTAACTGAGAATACTCTGGCATGTTTTCTGCGATAACGGCTTCACTTAACTCCAACCCCATGTAACTTCCTAGGACGGGTAAAGAGGTGTTCCAGAAGATGTATTTGTCGCAAGGCATTGGCATTGTATTGGAAACAGGATAGGGCTGGGGTGGATTTGCGTATTGTGCCATTTGGCTTATTTGAACTTTACACATCTGATCAACTTTCATATCTTCTAAACTCGGATACAGCGACATTTTCGTACTTTATAATCGGTGTTTTAGGATATTTCAGAATGTAAATGCGTATTGATTAAAAGAGACTTGCTAAAGACACTTCAAACTTCAACAATACATTCAGATATACAGCTGATACAATGTTTAATATTAGGCCGTTATCTAAAAATCTTTATCCCGTAAGCTATGCGCTATGAGTCACAATTGATATCACAAAGAACCACACACAAAAACCTATCACACGCAAGCAAACGCATACAAAATAAACTAATATCGCAGATGTTTTCTTTTTATTTTTGTTGACGATTGACACTTGACATCGACAAACGCGCAATCGCACTAGCGATGTCAGTCCGACATTCCCCAGCCAATTTTTCCCAAGTTTTATAGGTGTGTTCGCAATCCACTGATCTAGGATATTTTTGGCGACATACCAGTAACCAGGATTAGAACCACAGACTAACTAGACAGTGTGGCGGTACCTTTTATATGGAACCAGTGAAGAACAGTTGTGGAGTTGGGACGTGTGGAAGGAAACACCAGATTACTTGCTTAAACGGGCAACAGAAAACCAAACCATGACTATTTCATTTATTCATACGACACAAAATATTTTAAAGAAACAAATAAGATACGACAGATTAGTCAATGATTTTTTAAATTATACGATTTAATTTAACAAGAATTAAGTAGCAATGCAAGCGAGGACACAAAAACTGTAAGCCTACTTTGGAGTTATGAAAGTATACGAATCAGAAGACGACATTTGACAATATTTATTAAATTGCATTTTTACTTAAAGAAAGAAATTGATACTTCATTTCAGGTCACGTACACATTTAATTTTTATGCTCCACTATGCATTTACCCATGAGTTTTCTCATTACACAAAATAAATTTAATAAACAACGGGAGACGTTCATTCGGTAAATCTACGACCGACTGGTGGACTACGGATATGGACTGCTGCACAAAACAATTAGGGATTCACAGGTAGTCTGTGTAGGGACTGCTGTTTAGTTTGTGTGTTACAATCAAATGGTGCTTTGTACAACTTAACGATATCACCAGATAATTCCCCTAGAATATTCCTCTGGAATTGGAAATCCCGTGACGTAATCAAATATTTGTGACCTATGGCAAGAATACGGACGTTGTATGTAACATAATTGACTTTTCAACACGTATTTACTGAGGTCATCTGGTAAAATAGAGACCAAAATCATTGCATGGTAACAAAAAGCACAATAGAGTTCGGATCCTAGTATGTACTATATTCATAAGAACCTATAAGACTACCAAAATCGTGACGTAACTTCCGCCCGCAAAATACAAACTGGGTTCCAAATAGGAAAACTACAAATGGGGATCAATTTTTTATATATGTACATTAAAATGGAATTTTTCCTGTTCTGATAGCATCAATTTTTGACATTTTTTTTATTGTTGCTTCCGGTCATTTAAGGATATTTATTATTTATTACTTAGTTTTATGAAAAAACTAAGAAAGAACCTGTATATATTTTTAAATATGTAATTATTTGATTCTCCGTGATACTAAAAATGGCCTTAAAAACGCATACCTACCTGAAAATATTAATTACTTGACAGATACCCCCGACCAATTACATAAAGGTATCCATCTATCAGGTCCACTTCGCGGCTGTCTTCACTTTAATATACAATGGTCACTTATTTTAATTCAACAATATTTTACAATTTTCGATTTGATTTTAAATCGAAAAATAGAACAATAGTCCTTCTTTAATGTCTGTTTTTTAAAGGTGCTTTTTCATGCAGTCGCTAGTCGCTCGTTTTCAGCGATAAATGAGGTCACATTGTGCGATTTTGAATTTTCCGCCACTTTAAGAAATGTAGCGATATTTAGCTCGCGCCTCACGGCGCGAAAAATGAACTCTAGCTTCGTCAGTGTGAACCAGTTGAACATGTCCGTTTTTTGGCAAAATCAAATTCTGGTCACTTTAACATTTTCGATAACATTGTTCTTATGGCAGCTATTTTGGTTAATTTACAATCTCCAATTTTGGAAAGTAAGCACTCATGAAGATTTTAGCGAATAAAGTTAGTAATATATATTTCTGTACAAAATTAATATAAACAAGAAATGTTCAAATTTGAAGAATAAAATAATGCATACATGTGTATGTAACAGAAATAAATATTATTTATTTTTCGACACAACACCAAGAGAGTTGTATAAAACATTTATCAAAAATATATATGATATAAATTGCGGTACATAGACTGTCATTTAATAAAATATAAATATCATTAAACCTGACTCTTTATTTAATTGCACTATTGTTGTACATACTATCCTAATTTTGCACATTATTTTCTTTATCAGACATTTCACTTAATTCTTTACAATTACATTCATAACCTATAAATCAAATAGTTTAGACAGTTTCAACACAAAATATAAATATGATTCTCGTGAAAATTATACTTACTTTATCAAGAAATTCTTCCCCGTGCAATTAATAACATTTGCAACACTGTGAATTCTTTCCCAAATTCAAACATAGTACAAAAAACAATTCGACGCATATGACACAATACAAAATCCACAGTACAAAAGTTATCAAAAATTCCGCGCGCGGCGCTTCTGAGTTATTCTGCAGATAGTCTATAACATTGGTTCATGAAAATAAATATTTCATTTTTACAAAGCGTTGTAAATCCTAAGTTGACTCGAACAAACCGTTTTAAATCCAAGAGCCAATCAATCAAACGCATTAAATCCAAAATATATGTGGAAATTTTTGCCGTACCTTTTGATCAAACTTTATGAATTTTGGGGTATACTGTCAATTTGCTAAAATGAAGCGAACACCCCTTTATCAATGCTCCTCTGCCCCAGACGCTGCTCACTAGGGGTTTTTGGCGATTTTCTCCAAAACAGGTTATAAGGATTTAATACGTTTTGAACGCTTGCTCCTCATTTATACTTTTTACAGAATCTAGAATGTTCAGTTGTCATTCTATACAGTTCTTTACTAACTAGTAGTGTATATTCTAAATAGACTTCTATAACACATAACAACTGTCATTAGCTGTCACTAATGTCACTTAATTACTGTCACAATATTAAAACATATGTAAGATTCCACACTATAACATGAAAAATTAATTTGATAACAAATATATCACAGTTAGGCACTAAATTAGCAATGTTAAACTGGTCTTGCAAATCTATACTGGTATTAAAAGTAAGACAGAAATGACCGTAATATTGCTTAGATTTTTTACATTTTTTAGTCATTTAGGTCAGCAGGATCCCTGGACCAGCAATGTCTCCTGCTAGCCACTGTGTTTTAACCATCAGATACCTACTTAAAATGAAACGATTGCGCTCGCCATCTCCTTTACGAAAATCAAGTGAGTTCAAATGTTGCTAGCTCACCATCTATTAGAGTAGCTTTTCATATTTTCCAAAATTTGAAAAAAATGTTGATAACATACTATGATTCTAGACCCCTCATTTCTGCCAGACAATGTAAGCATATAAAAGTGATGTGTTGCATTGGTATTTGAAATTGCAGTCCGGAGTACATTTTGGTGCCTACTGGTTGACAGAAAGTATATACAGTAAAAACTACGAAAGTTATCATACACCCACTTTTTGAAGTTTGCTTAAATTCTGATAATTTTTGTATTACAGCATTGATTTTTTTGCTTCTGACAGGATTATAGCTTGTGATATTCTGAGTCTAATTAGCCGAAGTTGAAGGCGGTATGTCGATTGTGTGAAAAGATATTCGCTAAAAAGTAAAATTTCAATGTTTTCAAAGAAACGTAAATAACTTCGAAAAATAGTAAATCCCTTTCGAAGTTGTTGGACTCGTATTAAAGGGAAATCTTCAGTGTATCTATTTGACTAACTCAATCAGTTTTGAAAAAAAAATTAGTATCGTTTTCATAAAAATCACTTCCTGAAATTTTAATAAAACACAGATAGATCTAGAGGGATATTAATCCTAAATTTTTGTTGGAGTAATGTGTGGCGTACAGGCCTTTTATTAATTTTCGTGATATTTTTTGGTTCAACTTTAGATTTTATTCATGTATGGAAATTTTTTTCAAAATAACGGTACAAATAGATACACTCAATATTTCCTTTAATACGAGTCCAACTACTACGAAGGAGATTTATATTTTGAAGTTATTTAGCGTTTCATTGAAAACATTGAAATTTTTTTGCGATATCTTTCACACAATCGGCTATACCACTCAGCCCTCGGCTCATAAATGCAGAATATCACAATCTAAAAAAAATTCAATGCTGTAATACAAATAAAATTAAAAAAATTATCAGAATTTAAGCGAAAGCTTCAAAAAGTGGGTGTATGGTAACTTTTCGTTGCTTACTGTAAATATACAGACACAGAATGGTGATAACTGAAAATATATAATTTTTTTATTATTCAAAGTATGTTGCTTCCACCAAACGTTAAAATATGCTGATAATCTGTACCATATGCTGATAATCTGTACCGCTAAACTTTTTTTTTCAAGGGTAGAGCTTATTACTTCTTTTAAAATGTTTTATCTTTTATTTGTACTTAATGAATTTTTAAAGTTATTTTGACCAATGTAAATTATACTTTTACTCATGTGCAAAAGTATGTCAATTATAATACTCTACTTGTTTTTAGCATCAAATACCAAGGTACTCGAAGAATCTTAGAGAAGAGATTAAGCTACAGTACTCTTACCCTAGACTCGATATAAATGTAACAAGGGGGACTTAATCACTTACTAAAGCACCTTTTTGCGTGCACCCAAGAGTGGAAAGATATCAGTCCCATTCAACCCAAAACATGTAGATAATTTCAACCCTCATAATGTGCCAACTATAACGTAAGTAGAGAAGGCTAAATGAACTATGTTGTCTTTATGTTTTATTCTATTTTTTATTTATTTATTTATTTATAGTTTACTAGTTGATGAAATTAATGCTTATGATAAAAAGACTGAGGAACAAGAAAGATCTTTAATAGATACTGAAGAATCTTTTACCCAGAAGATAAAAATTAAGGATTACAAGAAGACTAGCCTTTTAAAAGCCGTAAGCATATTTGAGGAATTTTAAGGCCTCTTGAGAGAGCTGAAAATTGAAAAGGTCTAAAAGAAAGTGGTAAGGAAATATTAATCTTATTGAGAAAAGTTCTAGGATTTTTTTATTTTGTAGGTTCATCAATGTCAGTTTTAAAATACTTTAATTATTTTTTCATATGTAATAATGTTTTATTTGTTTATCTGATATGTTCAGGAATATAATTCTCTTATTGAAAGCATACTCTATAAGTTAGTTGGTTATTTAAGGAAGTAATTACTAGAGTCGGGAAAGTGTGCCACAAAGCAGGGGTTCGGCACTATACAGCTCTATGATAATTAAAGTATAAACCATATTTTAAGGGCCTTGTAAATTACATACGTGTGTATCTCTTACCCTTGCATATGTAGGCCACTGACCGTGCCTAGTAACTTGCACTGGGACTCTAGTATGCCAGTCCCGTGCAGGTAGACAGGAAACCTGAATGCAGTTCAATCCTGCGTTGTGGCACACTTTCTGAACCCTAGTAATTACCTTGTTACCGGGTGTACAAGCAGCGGTAGTAGTAATATATATATGTATAAATATTTAAGTAACCTGCTCATACAGAATGCAAAACACTTTTCTGTACTAATCTCAACCATTGCAATATCTAACATTGCCCAATAAATAAAGAAATACTAATATACATCATAATGGCATCGATTGAAATGAGTACTGCAGAAAAGGAAGAAATGAACCTACAATTCATAAAAAAAAATTATATATATACTACAAATTACTACCTGCCGTAGCATCACAACAGTATAAAAAATGTTTTTAACCAGAATCCTAAACCAGACTAAATGAACATCACACAAGACAAACAGCATATTTTACTGCTACAATGTAGAAGTAAGATGAAGATTGCAATTTAAAAGATGAGATGGCCATGCACATTATTAAGAATTGCCTCACATTGTTAAAAAAAAATAACAATCCTCTTTTGGGGAATTATTGACTGGAAATGACTAATCTATGCAGTGCTCTACTATACACACATCAATGCAGATGGACAACAATATTGTAATTCCACGAACTAAGGGTGAACTGTTCAACAGTGGCACAATGAACCAAATCGTCTAGACCTCTTACTACCCAAATACTTATCTAATTCTCAAAATTCAAATTCATCATAAACCGTCAGAAACTTTCTGTTGAGTTCTTAATTTTAAATTACTTTATTCTATTAGGCCATGACAGTAACTTCCAGTGGTTAAAATTGTCACACTGTGCTACCAACCATGAGGTGCTTTATAAACTCCAACATATGTACTTCTGGAGAAACCTGGTAACTGGTAAGCCTTCCTTATACTAACCACAGACCACATTGGTTAACACGCTGGTGACAAATCGCTATCTAATAAATATGTTAACCAAGGTTCAGATAAAGAACACAGATGGGATAATATAATTTTATTGATATAAAACCTTCTAAATAAACTTCTGGCACAAATCCATCACATAACCACCATTCTTTGGTAAGAATAAAGAAGTGTATAACAAAATATTTTTATTGAAATATAAAACATGCAATGTATATGTATATCATTTGTCTAAATACAAATATTAAAAACAATAAAGGTATATATTCAGTACAACACAAACTTATACCTATTACGTGTGGTATCATATTTTAAAAACTGAAAATTTCAGTGTCATTAAATGTTCACTATAATAACTAATATATCAAATATTGCCAATAATAATAGATTACATAATGTTCACGTCTTAATAAAGATTTTTTTTCTTAACACGTTAAGCGGATGTTAGCCGGGGCTAACAAACGTAATGCTCTCTGGGGTACGTGTGTTAGCCCAAGCTAACACAGTCCTTGGCAACCCTAGCGTCACAATTTCTACCTGCTAGGGACTGGTGGGGGACGAACTCGGGGTAGGGTTGTTAGCCCGGGCTACAACCCTAATATATAAATTTTTATATTTATCCTTCATTATTGAGGTCATCAAAACGATTTTAGAAGAGGGGAAAAAAAATATCCGTACCCCGCGGTTGAAATGAAGGTTGTGCTCCGCGTTCAACGTGTTAAGATGAATACAAAGTTTTAAAGGTAAATCGCAATATTAACAGTAAATTTGACAGTCTAAAAAGTTGGATTATTCAGTTTCTGAATTAGTCAGTTTCACATTGACATACTTTTTTTATTTACCTTTTCAGATAGTTGGTCTCTAATCCACACATCTTCAAACTTTGAATTCACCCTTTACTTAAAACAAAATTCACATAAATCTATATTTGATTATAATCTTGCTGATATAATGATTGTATAACATATCGTCATAAAAAAAACTTACAGAGTAGGAATAGAGTGGTCCATCAGTTCTTTCAAAAGGGAACAGGCCATTCTGTAAATAAAATTATACAATAATAATAATTTTACAAACAAATAAGCCAAGATATGAAACAAGCTGCATTAAATTAAATTCAAGTAAGAAAATTTACAAATGAAATATGGAATTTATTCCACTGGGTCCAAAAGAAGTACATAAAAAAATAATGAATATTCTTTAAACATTTCAGCTAACAAAAAACGTTTGTAAAATTCATTGTGTAATTTCTCATATGGAAGCAATACATTGTATATAAACAACTTAGATAATGATAATGATTGCGCAGTTTTACTTGATTTTTCCATTCAAATTCTCCAAGAGTTTTTTATAAACTGATATCTGGAGTATAATACAGAGAACAACACAACAACAGGACTTTTCTTCTTTAATAATAATATTACATTAATTTTCGATTCAATTATTATTACTTTACAATTGGTAAAATACATCTATTAGTTTTATTATAACATTATCATTAATACTATCAACCAAAAACAAGTAAATAAATATTTAAAAAAAGTTACTTACTTCTTTACCATATGATCATAGAGAAAACTTGGAATTACTGTAATCGTCACCACTGAGCCAGCTTGTTCGATGATGCTTGAGATTTGTTTATCCTTCAATCCAACAACATTCTGTCCATCAACTTCTAGCAGTTGATGGTCAGTAGGACCCCATTTCTGGCTGCCGAAGAATCTTTCACCAAACTGACAATTTTACCATTCTTAAATTGAAATCCGATAGATCCAACACTGTCCTTGTGCAGTGTGATGGTCCTCTCAAAAGGCCTGTCTCTCACTACGACTTTAATTCCATTCACACCGCTCTTTTTGAACATCTCATGTACTTTATCCATACTGAAACCTGCCATGTTGGTGTCGTTTATTTGTAAGATTTGATCCCCGAAACGGAGGCCAGCCAATGCAGCTGGTGACTTATCGATTACAACACAAATAAAGATTCCTTTATTGATGGCCTTAACACGTAAACCAACTTTACCATCTTTATCTTTACAAAGGGTCACTTCGCGAACACCATGGGTGACTTTCGCTCTCTGTAAACCTAACGACTGGCCAGAAATGGGAGCTACAAGTGCAGAATTTGAGCTAGCTGGGAAAGTTACTTCCTGCTAAAATAAAAGTAAATGTGTAAGGAACATGAATTAAATTTTATAAGTAAAATTTAGAGAAGACTAAATCTGTACATAATATATAGGTACATAATATAAACATCCAAAAAAAAACGTCATCAACTCTGGCTATGAACGAGAGAGATGGAAATAGCGGTCATGTCTAAAGCTTTTAGGTTATGTCAAACTTTTGACAAGTGAATGTCACAATTTGTAAAATAAACAATGGATGTCATATGATGTGACAGTCTTGACAAGTAAATAAGGTTATAAATTCGGTTAAGAATAGAAATACGTCTTTTTTTTCTCGGCCAACTTTGATGACGTTTTTTTTTGGATGTCTATATATAGGTATGTAAATTAATCACCAATTTAATATGTTTCTCTTTATCAAATTATAGATCTTATGTTATGGGAAAAAACCTCAGATTTCAAACCTCATATTTTTGCTCTGAAAAGGAGTTTATAAAGGACATGGACATGAACATAAGAATAAATAAAAAAACCAAATAAAAGTTGCCCAAAATGATGTGGTGCATATTTGTAAAATATTTCTAATCGTACAGGGTGCCCCATTTCCTGTAACCGCTACACAACTGTTATTTTAACCCATTAGTGCATGAAGTTACTTTTTGTAATTTTTTATTTTTTTTTTAACATACATATGTTTACTTTGACCTACAAACATGTTTCCTGCAAAAGAAAAAAGCTGCAATATCTTGTTGGTCAGTACGACATGTCCCTTTAAATGGACTTTATGCGAAATGAGCAAATAAATAAAAAAATTAAATATTGTTTTATTTGCGGTAGAAAATAAATTTACAAATATTCGAATATACTGGATCATAACCTTATTAGTAACAGTAACAAAGTTTTAAAATAAAACATATATGAAGGTGAAACATAATATTTATCTTGAATGATATAACTTGAAGCATATTTTGGGATGCAAACCAACATTACACTTCTCACATGTAAAATTACACTTTTTACCACATTGCTTACATCTTCGGTGAGTTTGAGAATACAAAACAATGTGTCCCACATTATCAAACCTAACATCATGTGTGACTGTAGATACTCGACCCCTTCCTGGAGGGGTTCCGTATTTTTTCTAATAAACTTTGAGCTAAGTATCTACGAAACACAAGCAAGTTTGAACAATCGGCATTATTAGGATTTAATTTTTTTCATTAATAGCCATCCGTTACTAACCGAAACGTCGAATAAATAGGCGAAAATAGGCCAATACCACTTCCTTTGTCGTATTCGCGTTCGGTAAACTGCAACTAGCCCGTCCATTTTATCTACTCCTCCCATTCCCTTGTTATAAGATGCAATCATTTCTGGTTGATCGATTAGTTTTTTTGATTTAGTTTCTCTACACCAGCGAGATGTTTTGACAATGTTATTATCTGAAAAATTTGAACCCATTGTAACAACTTTATTGTCTTTCCATTGCACTAGTAATAATTCTTCGCTGCCAATAAATTTGTAGGTTCCCCTTTTTTCATTGTTCCACGCCTTTTGTCGGGAAAAGGACATCTTTCAGTCCTATTTTCTCGAATAGTACCAGTCGCGCATATTTTTAAATCCGATAGATGAATAAGTAATGGTATTCCTGTGAAATAGTTATCAAAGAATACTTTGTAACCTAGATTTGATCCAACATCTGCCTGTTTCAACAGCGAGAGAACAACGTCTCCACCTAATCCAAACTGCTGCTGCTGATTTATTGACTTCCCAGTGTATATGTCAAAAGCTGCACAGTAACCACTACTAGTACATAATGCCCAATTTTTAAAACCGAACCTGATCGGCTTACCTTTTATATATTGTTTCGCATAATGTTTGCCATAGTACGGTATCATATTCTCATCTATTGAAATTAGTTCTTCTAAGCCACCATGCTTTTTGAACCTATCATTCAAATGATTCAAAATTGGACTTAATTTATATAGCCTGTCTGTATTGTCTATGGAAGTATTATCATTGAAATGTAGGTTGCGTAATATTTGTCTCAAACCTATTTAGTCTCATGCTATTGTATAGTAATTTTGGAACATCATCGGAACTTGACCAGTACATTCTTTTATTTGGACACTTTGAGTATCCTGACAGCAACATTGCTCCGAAAATTACATATATCTCCCCTTTAGTTATATTGAGGTTAGTATTCTTTTGCCGTGAATATATGTTTGACTGTGTTACAATATTATTTATAATTTCATCATCCCAAAACAGGTTAAAAAAATCCAAAGGGGTCACAGCTGTACGGGCCTCTACTGAAGGTGGGCGAGGGGTACATGTTTTTGTTAGATTATATGTAGGCATTTCTTGTGACCATTTTGAACTGTTTTTTTGACGTTTTTACGTGGAGGACAATCTATATTAGCAGAAGTAGAAGCATCATTTTCTATAATCATATTATTTCTTATAATAGAAAGGGGAATGTTGTCGTCGTCTTTCATCCAGATCAACTTCATCGTAGCGGACCTCGCACGGTTGATCTAAAATTCCTCTGGAAATTTTATTCAGATTCGCATTTTCTTGATCTGAATCATCACTGTCTTGTTCTGTTTCTGCTCCCTTTTCATCAGGTGGAATTATATATATTTGGCTTGGTTGGTCATGTTCCTCGTCTTCTTCCAGAAGCTCTAATAATTGATGTAGGGATAATCTAAGAAGAAAATAATATTTTATGACCACTACGCATAGCGTCCATTATAAGGGATCTAAGTTTTAATTCCAATTTTAAAAATCACGACAATAATTTAAAAATAAAAGAACTCTTAAAATTCTTCAACATAGTCTACTAAACAATTTACTTAGACCAACATTTAAAAAACTAATTTTAGTAATACCAAAAATCAGGACTTACCCCCGCATCGTGTCGAGTATAAATTAGGATCCATTAAGATACAAATAAAACACTGTACGCTTGCAAGTCTGCACAACAACTGATAGGGCTTGAAATTCTATAGTAGTGGGGTGAACTCACGACAACTAACATGTCTGAACTCGCAATAATGACGTCAGTAATAAATAAAACATAGACGTCCATTATAAGATACATTATGCACTAATGGGTTAAATAGAAAACCCTATATATTTGTACATTTTTGGATACTCCACTAAACTTTAGGTCGATTTTATTAATCATACACGGTACCTAAAACCCACCATTTTGGAGATACTCAATTGTTTTTGAAAAATATAATGACAATGCTCTAGGGATTTCTAAATAGGGCCTAAACCCAAAAAAGTTAGACGTACGGTTTGGACAGTATGATTCGTCATGAAAAAAAGTTATTGTCATTGGAAGATTTACAGGTTTGACAATTGGTATTTGCGACACTGAACAACGTACAATATTTTGCAACAATGAAGATAGAGTAATTCATGACGAATCGAACTGTCTAAACCGCACGTCTCTAACTTATTTGGTTTAGAGGGTATTTCGAAATATTTAGAGCGTGTGATTTTGATATTTTTTAAAAACAATTGACCAAAAAGACAGTTTTTAGGTACCATATATGATTAATAAAGCCGACCTAAAGTTTAGTGGAGTATCCATAAATGTACAAAAATACAGGGTGTTTTTTTTTCTTAAATTTATAACAACGGAGTTGTGGAAGAAACCGCCTTACGGGGAACACCCTGTATGTTGGATTTAGTCTTCTGAGTAATTACAATCACAGCATAAATAGTTTATGTATGCTCTGCTACAATGTTATTTGGAATTACCCTTCAGAATACAATATGGATTCACCAATTGTTTATTTAATTACAAATAATGTGACAATTGTGAAGTGACATTGCTGAGAGTTAATGACAATTTTTAAGTTTTTAGCAAGAAGACTAGAACTAAGGAGACCGAACTCGTTCGGTATCTAGGGATCAAATCTGTCCGCCTCCAGGAGGCGCTGTAAACAGTAGTACTCGAGTCACGTGATGAGCAGCGGTCAGCGGTCCACATGTGCATGTTTATCATAGAAAACCATGCTATGGTTTTATATGACGTTTATCATTAAGCTGTCAAAGCGGGTTCTTGCATGCCGTTTGGCTTTAACAAAAATATATACAAAAATAAATATGGTTCAAAAGTGCTGTGTTGCATTGTGTGATTTAAGAAGCGGTCCGAATAACCGGACATTATTTCAAATTACTGATGTATGTATGAAACGAAATATTTTCCTTTGTTGTATTGTTAACGTTGAAGCACGTAACATGAAATATTTTGAGTACATTTTCATATTGATCATTGAGAAAATTTGTAATTGCAAAGACATTACTTGTGTATATTCAATATAAAATTCAACAAAAACAAATTAACGAAAAATATCGAGCGTCTGTCATATGAATTCGCACCACGGACATTTACACAGACTCTAACCTCTAATGCACACAGATTAGTACAGAACCACGGTATACGTATAGATATCTGTTTATATACCGTAGCAACCAGAGTACAAAACTGTTTACAGCGCCTCTGGAGGCGGACATATTCGAGCCCGTCGCGTTATACAGCGAAAAGCCGCAGTTCGGTCTCCTTAGTTCTAGACTTCTTGGTTTTTAGTTTACGTATTAAGTCTATTTAGTTTATGCACTACTTAGTGTTAATAAAATTGTGTCAAGTAGAAAAGTTAGTTATTCAACTCAAAATTCATTACAATAATAAAAAAAGGTGTTTCAAAATTTTTTTGTTTAGAAAATAATGCGATTCTAAGATCTGGTCAGAATTTAAAAAATGGTTTTATCCAAGGACTATGAATGATAAACCAAATCATTTAGTACCAAATACACACAGGATATTTAAAAAAAAATAAAATTAATGATTACCATTATTGACCCATTAACTAATTTTGGGTACAAACCCCTTAAAATATTATATTGTAATTTGCAATTTATGAGTATATCACACTTTCCAATAGTATTTACCCTTAATGAGTAGAAAATTACCATTAAAAAAGAATGACTATCTGGTAATTCCACAGCAACCTTGTCAAATGGCCAAAATTGTTTTTATATTATATTAACCTGTTCATGGCAGGACTGGTCGACATATCGACCAGCAGTCTTGGTGGGGACTCCACATGAGAAATTCATTAAATATACATTTCGCGTCTAATAAGAGGTAGATTTTAACTCTCATTTTCCCGCGTTAAAAGGTTAAATGCAAGATTTACCAAGAATAATATTACAGATTAAAGGATAAAAAATTATCTGGGCAATTGTATTCTAAATAAATAAATATATTAAATCAATTATAACTAACAAATAATATATATTACATGTATATTATAACAAATCACTGCCAACTGCAAAAAATATGAGAAAAAATGCAAGGATTACACATTCTTAAACCAAATCCACTTGTCATCCTTATCCAAGTCCTATTTAGATAAAACTTGGTGGAATGCAAATAATAGGTCATAAACTATTATGATAAAACATAAGATTCATGTTTTTTGTAATCATTTAATGGATTCACTATAAATTATTTGCCTCACTGAATAAACCGGGGAAATCCAAAAAAGCAAATCCTTATTTTTAAAATTATTACTAAAATTATGTTTACTGCATGAACTGGGTCATTATAAAACGAAGGTTTAACTTTTATGCTTATTACTATTCTTATTCTTATTACTAAAAATTTCTGCATGAACCCACCATTTGTCCTCTGGAGCAATCTACATATTTGATTATGAAACTTTGTGCTCGATTTTTTTTAATGGTGTACCATAGGCCCATTAGTATACGATTATCAATAAAAATACTCTATGTAAATGTTTGCATACCTGTTGCAATACGACTAACTGAGAATACTCTGGCATGTTTTCTGCGATAACGGCTTCACTTAACTCCAACCCCATGTAACTTCCTAGGGACGGGTAAAGAGGTGTTCCAGAAGATGTATTTGTCAAGGCATTGGCATTGTATTGGAAACAGGATAGGGCTGGGGTGGATTTGCGTATTGTGCCATTTGGCTTATTTGAACTTTACACATCTGATCAACTTTCATATCTTCTAAACTCGGATACAGCGACATTTTCGTACTTTATAATCGGTGTTTTAGGATATTTCAGAATGTAAATGCGTATTGATTAAAAGAGACTTGCTAAAGACACTTCAAACTTCAACAATACATTCAGATATACAGCTGATACAATGTTTAATATTAGGCCGTTATCTAAAAATCTTTATCCCGTAAGCTATGCGCTATGAGTCACAATTGATATCACAAAGAACCACACACAAAAACCTATCACACGCAAGCAAACGCATACAAAATAAACTAATATCGCAGATGTTTTCTTTTTTATTTTTGTTGACGATTGACACTTGACATCGACAAACGTGCGCAATCGCACTAGCGATGTCAGTCCGACATTCCCCAGCCAATTTTTCCCAAGTTTTATAGGTGTGTTCGCAATCCACTGATCTAGGATATTTTTGGCGACATACCAGTAACCAGGATTAGAACCACAGACTAACTAGACAGTGTGGCGGTACCTTTTATATGGAACCAGTGAAGAACAGTTGTGGAGTTGGGACGTGTGGAAGGAAACACCAGATTTACTTGCTTAAACGGGCAACAGAAAAACCAAACCATGACTATTTCATTTATTCATACGACACAAAATATTTTAAAGAAACAAATAAGATACGACAGATTAGTCAATGATTTTTAAATTATACGATTTAATTTAACAAGAATTAAGTAGCAATGCAAGCGAGGACACAAAAACTGTAAGCCTACTTTGGAGTTATGAAAGTATACGAATCAGAAGACGACATTTGACAATATTTATTAAATTGCATTTTTACTTAAAGAAAGAAATTGATACTTCATTTCAGGTCACGTACACATTTAATTTTATGCTCCACTATGCATTTACCCATGAGTTTTCTCATTACACAAAATAAATTTAATAAACAACGGGAGACGTTCATTCGGTAAAATCTACGACCGACTGCGGACTACGGATATGGACTGCTGCACAAAACAATTAGGGATTCACAGGTAGTCTGTGTAGGGACTGCTGTTTAGTTTGTGTGTGGTTACAATCAAATGGTGCTTTGTACAACTTAACGATATCACCAGATAATTCCCCTAGAATATTCCTCTGGAATTGGAAATCCCGTGACGTAATCAAATATTTGTGACCTATGGCAAGAATACGGACGTTGTATGTAACATAATTGACTTTTCAACACGTATTTACTGAGGTCATCTGGTAAAATAGAGACCAAAATCATTGCATGGTAACAAAAAGCACAATAGAGTTCGGATCCTAGTATGTACTATATTCATAAGAACCTATAAGACTACCAAAATCGTGACGTAACTTCCGCCCGCAAAATACAAACTGGGTTCCAAATAGGAAAACTACAAATGGGGATCAATTTTTTATATATGTACATTAAAATGGAATTTTTCCTGTTCCGATAGCATCAATTTTTGACATTTTTTTTATTGTTGCTTCCGGTCATTTAAGGATATTTATTATTTATTACTTAGTTTTATGAAAAAACTAAGAAAGAACCTGTATATATTTTTAAATATGTAATTATTTGATTCTCCGTGATACTAAAAATGGCCTTAAAAACGCATACCTACCTGAAAATATTAATTACTTGACAGATACCCCCCGACCAATTACATAAAGGTATCCATCTATCAGGTCCACTTCGCGGCTGTCTTCACTTTAATATACAATGGTCACTTATTTTAATTCAACAATATTTTACAATTTTCGATTTGATTTTAAATCGAAAAATAGAACAATAGTCCTTCTTTAATGTCTGTTTTTTAAAGGTGCTTTTTCATGCAGTCGCTAGTCGCTCGTTTTCAGCGATAAATGAGGTCACATTGTGCGATTTTGAATTTTCCGCCACTTTAAGAAATGTAGCGAAAAATGGCAGCGTTTAGCGACAAATTTAAACGACAAATGAAACATGTGTATCGAAAGTCGATGTATCGATATAACCACTATATTGTAACATTATATGTGATACTTTTTATTTGTAAGCTTTTATAATTGCACTTGATGGCACTTCTTATATTTCTACACCGCAAAGTAACGGCTGACGGAGTTTTGAATATACATATCGATTCGAGTGTTCGAATTACGTTGACGCTGGTAGACCCCGGCAGAAAAGCTTAACAAAATTTAGCTTTATCGCTACAATTCTTAAAGTGGCGGAAAATTCAAAATCGTACCACGTGACCTCATTTGTCGCTGAAAAGGAGCGACTAGCGACTGCATGAAAATGCACCCTAACAATAATCTGTTTTTGTTTTTCACAGATATGTACGAATAGGTACAATCCGACAGGAAATAGACCAGAATTCCATTTTTCATCGTGATGTCTTAAATGATCTGTATTTCTTAATAATAATCATATATATAATACTCCTATATCGCTAGCCCACTATCCTCGCCTGTAGAGGAAAATGCGCCGAGAGATAGAGATGCTAGATCGGAATTGGGAGCTAACGCGCATGTGCTCACAGCGCATTTCGCGGCTTAAGGATAATACGTCATATAACATATTCGCCGCCAGTGGCGTGTCTAGAGCACCGCTCTGAGGGGGGGGTAATAACGTTTTGAAATATGATTAGCCTACACTGTAGGTAGTGGCGATGTGTGAATATAGATTTGTATAAAATGTCTGTATAAAATGTTTAATAAGCTTCCCCAAGTAATTAAAAGCACACAAAGCATAAATCATTTTAAGAAAGAAGTACACAAAATATTAAAAAAACGTGCTTATTCAATTCAATTTCAATGTATTTATTTATTTATTTAAAATGGCACGAGCAAATTCGAATTCCTGACACATCATCTTTTACATTTAAATTACACGCAGCGAGCCACTGATTGTAAATGTGAGGGTATTTCTGACGATTTGGAAATCCAAAAAGATACATAGGTATTCGTTATAGATACCTACACATTTTTACCTCAAAACTCAAAACAAACGAAAACATTGCAATTACAGAAAATCACCTTGAAATATTTTTTGCGATAGTAAATTTTGTTCTAAAATATATACGAAGTAAAAACCGAACAACTCAAAGCGAAACTTTTGTATAATTGTTATTATTTCAAAACTGCAAATCATGATTAGGTGCTTACAAATATTATCATGCACGAAAATACACTGCTTAACTGTGCAATGAGATTTTTTCCCTTGTCCGGATGGCACTTACACAAATAGCATTGATATTCCATTTTGTAGGTTATGTTATGATATGATAAAATAAAAAATAAATACTCTTCTGCATCTACACGAAATATGTCTGAATGGTCTGCACCATATATATATAATGATCTGCACGCCCCTGAAGCCCTGATCACAATCCAAAAACTTAAGATGTTAAGTTGTATCTATCTCCGTCTATCTCATACATTCTTAATCTATCTGACTCTAGATTTAAGAAGTAAGACGTCTTAATTCTACATTGTGTTCTAGCCTTATACCCGTCAATGTCCAAGGCTGTGCGAGAGAGAAACGATCGTCTACACTCTACTGTCGGCGACAAGCCTCTCTCTCAAGTTGGCGATATAGGAGTATCATAACATAGGGCGCATTCAGGGACGGTCAGCGGCTGAGTAGCTAACTTAGCTACTTCCCTGAATGGACGTGGCTGACACTTTTTTGATCTCAGCGGATGACCAATTTACTAAGCCTAAAATATTATAGCTGAGATGCTGACTTGACAATAATTCTATCATGATTCTCTCTGTCGTTTTATCTGTGCTGTGAGCAACTGAATTTTAACGTACTTTTAAACAAAAGTTATAGAAAACAAAATACCTATTGCTTGTTTTTAAACAAAAGTTATGGAAAAGAAAACGAACCTTTGTGTTTTAAGTGTCTTTAAGCACAGAACACGGCAGGAAATTATGAATCCATGATTCATGAAAGTTATCTATGCCATAGAACATATTACGTTTTCTAGATCTTTGCGAAACTCATACAAACGATTCAGGGAGTGTTAAGCCGCTAACTGTCAGAAAAGGCTAACTACTAACACATAGCGGTCAGCGGCTGAGCGTCCCTGAATGCGCCCATAGTATAAAACAAAGTCGCTTCCCGCTGTCTGTCCCTATCTTTCTACTACCTATGTATGCTTAGATCTTTAAAACTACGCAACGGATTTCGATGCGGTTTTTTTTAATAGATAGAGTGATTCAAGAGAAAGGTTTATGTATAATACATGCATAATATAGTAGAGAAACACTGATAATTTTAGAGGTTTCCTAATGTGATGTCGTAAACCGGGCGAAGCCGGGGCGGGTCGCTAGTTATATATATGATAATAATACATTATATTTTTTTAGTCCGTGCTTTTTTTAAAGAACTAAAATAAGAAAAGAACCTGTGTGATAAATTTAGCGGAATTGTTATCACACGTTGGTACTAGAATTCCAACGTTTATACTAGACTACTAATAAAAAGGTAGTTAGTGTAACTGTAAAATGGTTTTGTTCCCTGTTGTGCCAGATGGGCCATCACGTCAAATACATTACACACACCGTAGGTAATGTAGGAATTCGCTAGGTGCGAAGTCATGGTAGGGAGAGCCAAATCGACTCCAGCCCTCCAGCGTACGCAGTGGATAATATAGGCGTTAAAGGATGCTATTTATAATTTTCAAGTGGGCAAATTAAAAAATAAAAATAAAATGAGTCATCGGAGTTGCTGGATTGTCAACTGTAAAAATACAAGTAGAAAAAATGAATGTAAAAAATGAATGTATTAATTTCCGCTTGCGAAATGGAAAATAACCAAAGAAATAAGTGGATAGCTGCAGTAAGAAGGCAGAAGCTTATGCCGAATTCAGATTCACGCGTATCGCGTATCGCGTACGCGGTAACCGTGCTTTGAGTTATGATTGGTTAAAATCAGATATTTGAATTTTATGGTTATGATTTTAACCGATCATAACCACCGAGATGTATATATGTTTATAAAAATAAGTATAAATCGGTGATCATAACTCAAAGCGCTATTTCCGCGTACGCGATACGCGTGAATCTGAATTCGGCTTTACGCTGTCTGCATGCCCGCATTGCCCGCGAAGGTTTCTGAGTTCCTATGTTCCGATACAAGTTTCACCGAATGTGTGAATTTCATATTGTTTAGCGGCAGTTCGTATGTTTTCGGTATTGCACTATGATCTAAAATAAATTGAATATTGTTGTAACGATATTAGTATTTCTTTAAATTTAGTAAACGGCACAGCAAGGCGTGACGGGTATGGCTAGTTAATCATAAACATATATCTAACAGCCTCTTTTAGTTCATACATATTCTGGTGTTACAGTCGTGCACCTAGCGAATATGTAGGTCACAAGTCTGTGTCATCTTTGGTTACAGTCACGGGAAGATCACGACATTCAGTTTCAGGAAACTGTTTAAGGAGAGTTGTCCCGTGATTTCGTTGTTGCACAAACCAATTTTCGGTTGGAATTTTAATTAAAATTGACTCCCAAAACACAAAAACAATTTGCCTAACGCAACTTACAATACCAGTATGGCGACCATAAATATTCATAAAAAGTTACTTGCTGTAACTCAAATAAAGTGTCAACTACCAATTAGAATAATTTGATTATTTCTACAAGGTTGATGGTTACAACTGGTACCTCACGAAAAAAGGCCTAGGTGTTTCCTTTTTATGGCACCTGTAGCAGTAAATGTTTTTAGGTTGATTAGTAAACAAGTCATTTCGCCTGCTCTGCAGTGTCTTTTAGCTTTTATCGCTACGCGAGTGTCCACAGAAAGGTGTTTTCTGTGCAGTTATTAAAAAACGATGAAGTAAAAGATGATGGGAGATCAGTTTCGGAAAGTAGAACCATATTCGCCAAAATCATCACCGAGAGGGGCCAGGTCCCCCGTAGTATCACGTCAAGATTCATCAGGAACACTAAAAACGACAATTTTGTTGGGAAAGAACCCGTCCATAGTCCCTAGTGGACCATTTTATTTGATGAAAGAACCTCCAGGTATTCAGTTTTATTATTATTCCCGTATGATTCTGAAATTATCTTTTTAGTTGAATCAGAATTAACAGGAGCAACTAATTTGATGGCCTATTATGGCCTAGAGCATTCCTATAGTAAATTTAGTGGAAAAAAATTAAAAGAACAGTTGTCATCGTTTTTACCTACTTTACCGGGGGTTATCGACTCTCCTGGTCAACAAGATAATAGTTCCTTAAGATCTGTCATTGAGAAACCTCCAATCGGAGGAAAAGAGTTGCTGCCACTTACTAGCATTCAGCTGGATGGTTTTCGACTACATCCTGGCCCAGTAAGTATAATAATTTAGTATAATTTTATTAGTCAATTAATAAACTTATTCTTCTACAATCATTAGTTTTTAAAAGTGTTTTTTGATTATCGTTATTATGAATATAATTTGAGAGTATTTACTGAGTGTTTACAATCATTTGTGTTCGTTTCATACTTTGGTTAATAGTGTATGCAATGTGTTCATTTTTTTTAGCTACCAGAACAATATCGATACACAAATACTGTACCTATCAAAAAACATAAAAACAAGCACAAAAAGCACAAGCATAAAGAAGGCGGCTTACCTAGTCAAGAAACTACCATAACTGACATAAGTAGCGATACTCACGAAAAGAAGCACAAGAAACAAAAAGACATGACGACGATAAAGAAAGAAAGAAGCGAAAAAAAGAGAAGAAAAGGAAAAAACAAAAACATAGTCCAGAGCACAGTGGTGGCCTAACTCCAAGTCAACATTCGAGTTAAAACCGACAGAGTACCTTAATATACATTAAACCATCGTTAATTTATAAACTTTCTCAGTAGAATTTAAGATGTATTTATCATTTATTATATATAAAATACAGACTGTTATTTTTTGCTTAGTGTTTTTCTTTTAACGCTGAAAAGGTATTCGAAAAAGAAGAATGAATGTATTTTACATTCACATTATGAAATAATGTAATTTGCAAATACTTTAAAAACAGTATTTAAATCTAAATACTAATATTGTCTGGCCAACATTAAATATACTTAAATATTAAATTCTCTGCAAGGAGTTGAATACAAAATGCACAATGTATATAATAATAATAATAACGGATTATCTTTACTGAATTGAACATTTAAAAGGCAAGTGAAGTTTTTCAGCCCAATGTTAATACTTTAACAGTTAAATTAATTTCAAGAATGAATAAAATATAAGTATTAAAACTTCATACTACATCTGTAATCTTATTTCAATTTTATTTTCTTATATTATTTAAATACATAGTTCTGAAAAGTGTTTAAATATTGTTTTTTTCAGCATTTTTTAATTATTTCTTCAGTATTCAATGTAGGTAAATGTATTTCTTGAGTCGCTTCTGACCATTTGGGTACAAATAATATACTGGCCATCTACTTCGATCTTTGTAGAATAACAAAACCTAAACATTTCATTAACCCTTTGAATTCCGTTTTTTTTGTGACACCCACAACGTAAATCCATCCAAATGGTAGCAATGACCTTGTAAAACTTGATAATGTTTATACCTCCTTTAATAAGTACCTACATTATGGCTTCCTATAGTCACCAACAGAGTTACAAAGAAACTTCCATGTCAACATATTGTCGCCAATGGCGTAGAAGTTAAATGAATACAGTTGACTGTGACACTGCATTTTTTTTTCATTTTATTTATTTGACCTTAGAAAAACGGCCAACTCAAAGTATCATTTTTAGTTTTACTCTTCATTTCTTATGTAAAACTATTTATTACATTTTGTTGAAAAAATAATAGACCTCGCTGAAAAGTTTCATTTCTGTCTTGTCCCGGTGCTAATTTTAACTCCCACGTCTCAGTAGTCAATCTTAAGCCTTGGTGATAATTAAATATTTTCAAGTTTGATAATTTGAAATTTAAATTAAGACTTTTTTGTTACTAATTTAACCCTTACATAACACAGGTTCTCGTTTTAAGTTTGAAACATCCTGTACAATTTTATACGTTCTTATAAACAACACAAGAGATGTAAAAAGAAGAAAAAGAAACAATAGATATTCTTTTAACAATAATACATTTATAACAAATATATCACATAATCTTTGTTACAAATAATGCACACAATAATACGTATAACCATAATATGTAAATATAAATAAAACCAATCTATAAAAAAATATAAAACAGTTACACACATTAATCACCTGTTCACTTGTGCGTTATTCCAACCTAATTTTGTAAGTAACTGTTTGGTCAAGACCTATATAACAGTCACTCATTATGATCAGCTTGTAGTTGTAGTCTCCTAAAAAATACTGCTTTGAGTCCTAATATCTCCTAAGAATAGATTAGAGAAATCGATAAATTAGTGAACTTTTTACCCTTATCCGTGTTAAGTTAAAATCATTTTTCGATAGTTTTTTTTAATATAAAATATATCTCTAAAATATGCTATACAGTGTGGAACAGCCAAATGGAATAAATTCAGTAGCTCCATATTATGCATTTTTTTATAAAATCCTGAGACACGTCAATTTCTAATTCTAAAATGACATATTGCAACATAAAAATGTCATCCTTAAATTCAACCCCCTTCAGGTGACAGCTACAACCCCTAAATTTTCAAATTGGAAGTAGGGGCTTGTGAGCCTTCATTTGAAAGCACTATTTGTCAATTTTAGGTTCTGAAATGTTAATAATAACAAAAAAATAAATATCTGTAATTGCTGACATTACCTACTATAAGATAAAACCTTACTAATAAATACGTACAATTTTTTGCTTGACAATCGAACGACAAAAACGAGCAAGTAGCAAAAAAACAAACCTGAAATTTAAGAAGTTGGCCATTATCAGCTTTAGTGAAATTACCTAGAAACGTGCTTGTCACTGTAATAGTAGTTAACATTTATCAGTGTTAAACTTTTTGCTTTAGTTTTCATGTTGCAATTCAGAGAGATGGTTTACTTAACAGAAATGCATAAGATAACGATTCTGCAGATGATTGGTTACGGAGACAGAACACGTAACGCAGGCCGAAATTGTTCGCCTATTTCAAGAAAAATATCCGGAGTTGCCGCCGATATCTCAAGGTACCGTAAGTAAAATAGAGAAGCAGTTTTGGGAACTTGGACATGTACGGCAGCTAAAGAAAAATCCTCCCAATAATCTCAATGATGATCAGAAATGGGGTGTAATGCTTATGCTTGAACAAAATCCACATATGTCTAGTCGTCAAACAGCTTCAGCATTAAATATTAGCCATTCCTCGAATCTCCGCGTATTGACAGAAAATCAGATGCACCAATTTAAACTGGTACCAACTAATGAGTTCGCGGAAGACGATTTTAATAGACGAATTCTCTTTTGTGAACAAATGATGCAAATGATAGATGACAATACTTTACAAATTGAAAATGTTTTATTTTTGGATGAATCTACAATTACACTTCACGGCCATGTTAATTGCCAAAACTGTCGTTACTGGTCGAGAGAAAATCATGGATGATGGATGATGGAACTACACACAAAAACCCTGAGAAAGTTAATGTTTGGGCAGGAATAATTGGAGAAAATATCATTGGTCCCTTCTTCACTGACGGCAATTTGAATGGAGAAACTTATTTAACGCTGCTCCAAAATAATGTTGTACCGATGATGGCAAACTTGTATCCAGCTGAAGGAAACACAACTACCAGGTAATGCAATATGGTTCCAGCAGGATGGTGCACCAGCACATTACGATGTCAATGTCCGGCAATATCTCCACACAATCTTTCCAAATCACTGGATAATCTTTCCAAATCCACCTGATCTTACGCCATTAGACTTCTTCCTAGAAGAAGACATTTCTATTTACGTCTAGTATGCTGCCAAGATGCTGGAGGCATGTATTTTGAACATCTGCTGCATTAATAATGATTTGTTTGTTATTTTTATGTAACGAATTTACTACGCTGGAGAAACTTTTTTTTTCTTGTTAATTTTTGCAATAAAATTTAAAACCATAGCAGTTTTGAAAAGAGAATGAAAATACCTTTCAAATGAAGTATCACAAGCCCCTACTTCCAATTCGAAAATTTAGGGGTTATAGCTGTCACCTGAAGGGGGTTGAATTTAGGGATGACATTTTTTACGTCGCAAGATGTCATTTTAAAATTAGAAATTGACGTGTCTCAGGATTTTCTAAAAAAATGCATAATAATGGAGCTAGGTACTGAATTTATTCCATTTGGCTGTTCCACACTATACCGTGTGTGTAAAACCGACATTGGCCAGTTATGAAAAAGGACAAACATGTGAGACGACAGATAAGAAGCAACCGCACACGCATCGAAGGTAGTGAGGGAAACAGACTGGCCCTCTTACCTGTGCCTGTCGTTAAAACGAGAAATGTAGCATTTGTCCTTTTTCACAACCAGCCGATGTCGGATTTACACAAACTGTATATTCGATTCAGTTCAATTTCTGCATTAGCCCAATAGCACTCTGGGAGAAGGCTTATGTCATGAAATAGCCAATAAGACTTCACTGGGTACCGAAACCGAATTAATGGCGGGCATGGCAAAAATACAAGTTAAAATAAGAAAATAATATTGACTGTCTGTGCTGATGGATCTTGTCACGAGATACCCTTTCTGAAAATTGTTAGTTTATTTCTGTTGCTGTTATCCCTCTCGTTTTTTTCTTTTTCTTGTTTTTTTTTTTGGCGATTTTGAAAGGCCGTTAGATGAAAAATGTATTTTTAATACCTTTTTTCTTTGACAATTATTGATTTGCACTTTATAGAAATGAATAAAAATTAATCTTCATTTAATCATAAAAATTTCATTTAATATCTTTGTTAATATTTGTTGAACCCTAAGTAAGTAGCTACTATTATATTTCCTGAAAAGAACTCATCCCAATCATTTTCATCAATTTCATCAAACTCATTTCCCAATCTTAAATTATTGTGTTTAATACTAAACCTTTCTGAAATGGCATTTGGACAGGCAGATCAATCCTTTTCGTTCTCCTTGAAAAAGAAAACTTCCTAAAAGTCATGAAATCTCTTTCAACAAATATTAAGAACCAAAATTCCTCCTTCTGCTTGTTGAACTTTTTGCTGTAAACATTCATTTTGCTGGAGCCTTCCCTGAATATATTCAGTTCGAAGATGCAATGTGTGTCCGGCTGAGTTTTAATACTTATGAAGGAATTATTGACTATGCATGGAATATTTTCGTTAGTCCCACTATTTTTAAGTGTTGTTTTTACTGTTAATATAGGCATGTCGTTAAGAGTTTTTATGATTTCTGAAGAAGCTCGAGTGCTTAATACTTCGTTAAAAATATTGATTACTTCCTTTTCCGCTGCTCTGTTCTGCATTGCGGATCTTAGTACAGGAATGGCAAGGTTATTAGGATCAACCGATAGTTTTGCCTTAGTTTATCTTTTAGACTCCGTAAGTTTCCATGATTTATATAAGGAAGCATCACAATGTTGGAATCATTTATCATATAACCTTGAATTAGCATCTGACAGAAGTATATTAATTTAATCGTACAGTCTAGCCAGTTACGACCAGCAGCAAGATTCATCATTGCCTGTAAAAAAAAAAACAATGTTTAAAGATAAAAAATAACATAGGTTTTATATGTAAGTAAAATTCTTTTAGATTTAGAACCAATAATTTAGTCCATAAACTTTCCAGTACATGCACTGAACACTCTCACACAAGAAATTGTACATACACTCCATTCCCTCTTAAGTCACCAAATCCGTGCATCATCTTCTCGCTTAAGTCGCGAAATTTATTCTCTCTTAAGTCGCAATCATAACCTCAACTTTTTCGTGTTTTTAGTTGCAAAAAGAAATATTTAGAGATGAGCTGAACGAAAAAATCAACGTAAGTATACCCAGTCGTGCGTGACAAAGTTCAATTTTTCACTTGAATGAATATTTTAAAGGTTAAATATTTTTTAAAAGACACCTAACCTATTTTAAAGGTTAGGTGTCTATATTTAATGTATTACACAATAATTTTTTTCAATAAAAATTGTACATATTCATGCGAGAATCCAATTTCCAAGCGTAGTTCTAAAACTTTTACAGGCGGCGACTTAAGAAGGGCAGTTTCGTGTTTCGTGACATAATCGGGAAAAACGTGGTGAAATAAGAGGGAATGTGAATTAAGCGAATGTGACTTAAGAGGGAATCGAGTGTATATATGTATACTATAGCAACATTTTGGCATTTTTTATGCACAATTATTTTTTTACAGTATTTATTAAACTTAAAATCAAAGCATGGGATTGTCACTAAAAAAATGACACCGTTGGACAGTAGACTCAATTTAAATTGAGTCTATCCTAAATTTTTCAGCAGCAATTACTAGAAAGCAATTGGAAAAAATATTGCTTATAAACAGATATAGTATATCTGTATGTTTTATTATGACATTTTTTGAGATTTTCACAATTTCTGATGACAGATATTTCATAATTATTTTATTATTTCCTACCCTTACATAATTACAGTAATTAAAAGTAATTTAGGAACCGTTTTTTTCGCATTTTTTCTTTTTGATTATCAATTTTCCAATCACCCTTTCTTTTTCTGTTTTTTTCAAAATATTGTAGATAGTGAACTTTTTTGAATCCATGTTTTTTTCACATTCTGCCATTTGAGCGCAACCATGTCTTATTTGGTTAATAATAATCACTTTTCTATTGAGGGAAAAAGTAAGTTTAGGATTCTTTTATGGATGACATGGAAAACATATGGCAGCCAGAAATCGTGCGAGTGTCAGTCTACTTCAAAGAAAGTCGATAAGGACAAAATATGTGGATGTGAACCTCACATGACTTCAGTTGTATAGTAAGTCCTCCTTAATGAATATTGTGCAACTAAATGCCAGCACAGATGTGGATGCTTCTTATATCCGATTATGGATTATATACTTACGTGTATAATTCTTATAATTTGATCCAATACGGACTTTAAATCCAACACATACTCCTGATTAGGTAGATTAATATCAAGCAAGTAACACGTAACCATTATCAAAGTCTTTAGTGCTGGGGAATCATACGGAAATGAAGATTTTATACCTAATTCTCTCACTAAATCCCTACAAAAACAAAGCTCTAATATTTTTGTCTTCTAGGATAAAGAACACTCTCTGTTTACCTATTTATATTATCCTCATTATGTCTAACAGGTAGTAAGCGGTACTCTTCTACCTGGCAAATTAATTTTAACAAGTCTTCCATAGAACTATCTGGTCGTATGTTTTCACTTAAGAAGTATAGCGTTTTATATGATAGATAATACTGAGCCGCAAGCATACCCAAAAAGGTTGGTTCATAAAGGAATTTCATTTCCTACAACAAACAGAATTAACATTACGAAAATAGTAAATGAAAAACTTCAGAAAAAAAGTGTTTTAAGATGTTACGAGTGTTGATACAGTTACAGATATACCACACTGATAACGTTTAAAAAGATCAAAATCCGCATCTATAATTTCTGATGGTGATTTTGTCAGACCTACTGTCTCAAAAATAAAATCTACATATTCACTTAC
The DNA here is from genome assembly GCA_029963805.1 of Aromia moschata. Taxonomy (NCBI): domain Eukaryota; kingdom Metazoa; phylum Arthropoda; class Insecta; order Coleoptera; family Cerambycidae; genus Aromia; species Aromia moschata. Next base: position 51,136 of record JAPWTK010001022.1, on the reverse strand, counting down.
CTCTTCTTGTGATGCTATACAATCGTGTTCTTGTAATGTCGCAATTACTGAATCTGATAATTCATTTACATATTGATCAGGATCAGAATCAGGTTCCATTTGGTAATAAGAGGGATTTCCTAAAAGTCTCCTATAAAAGAATGTGGACTGAACGAATTCTACCAACTGTCCTTTTGTTGTAATATTTCCATTTGCGACTTCTGCATTCACATGATCCGGTAAAAACTCTAGTAAGTTCGATTCTACAGGAAACGGCTCGAAAAGGAACTTTCTATAGAAGTTCTTCTTATTCTCCTGCACCATAACGCACGCTACACCAGTATTATCGAACTGGGGCCTACCGGCTCTACCAACCATTTGAATGACGTCTGTAATTGGCATGTCAACGTAACGTTTCGTGGCCCCATCAGAAATATTCTGTTCCCTTCACCACTACGAGTCTAGCTGGAAAATTCACGCCCCAAGCCAAAGTAGCCGTAGCTATTAAAACCTGAATCTTTTGATTTACGTACAGCTGTTCGACGATGCTCCTATCCGAGTCTGCTAAAGCAGCATGGTGCATTCCTATGCCGAAATTAAGAAGTTGAGCCAAGTCCTGGTCGATCAACCGTAATTTTATGCGATCTAGTTCGGAAGCGTCGCAGTGCAACCATTTCTGCGGGTTATTATCAGAAACTAAGAACTTAACCAATTCATATCCAGTAATTCTAGTCTGTTTACGAGAGGATACAAATATGAGGGCTGAACTCTCAGGGGCATATTGACAGATAGCCTGGTACACGGACTTATTCATAGCTGCCATTCTGGGACAATAGTGTTTGACAGCGAAACCTTGCAAGTGGATTTCTAGAGGGACAGGTCTTACAGCAGAACTGAAGTTGAAGATACCTCTCTGTAGTTAAAAAAAAAAAACACCTATAAATTGGCATTCTACACAACTCGTTATAAAAATAATATTTTTTATAAAAAAAAGTTTTTCAATAAATAGGTACTAAAAAAATATATTAACTGTCTTATGCAGTAAAAAGAATAAAACAAGTATTTTAGTACAATGCACATAAGGGTTTCATGTTTAAAACGAAACTTTTTGTTAAGACCTGTTTGTACAACACGGATGTAATAACAGATTGAAATGAATTCTTAGCGTTAGCAGAGTGTCTGTTTCCAATATTTGTGTAGTGAACTCAAAAGTTCATTGTTTTTAGTGCGCACGGTGGTGTCCTTATGCATGTTATGACCTATATTTTAATCTGTCTGTCTAGGCGTAAAAATAATTTGGTCCAGATCAGGAGGAAGCTGGTGACCAAAATATTTGCTATCAGAATGAGGAACTTGGACAAGATGTTGACTTGAAAATTTAAAGGAAATTTTGTTGCAAATCCTGCCAAGTCACTTTTAAACATTTTTTTCACAACTTTCATAGATTTTGAAAAAAAACTTTTTTACGTTTAATAGTAACCCTTATTTGAGCCTTACAATATTATTTGTCAAATAAACCATACAATTTGTCTTGTTTTGATTTTTCTTATTTTCTTAAGTATCAAAATCAATTCAAATTGATTTGGTGGGTTTTGCATCTACACGACTTAGATAAACGTTAGTACATTTTTTAAAAAAACATGGCTTTTAAAAGACCTTTGTGTTTTTTTAAACTTTTTTTATATTTTTCTTTATATCATATTGTTATTAAAGATTAGTAAGTATGCAAAAGTTCAAACCAATTGTACAATGGGTGAAAGTTGAGTTGCAAGATTTGTTACATACATAATACAAAAATGTATATGTCAAGCTAATATCCGTATGAAAATATGTAAGTCTAGGGATGAAGAAAAAAATATTATTTCAGTGTAACTGATCGCTTTTTTCACGTTTTTGGGTGGTTTTATTGGTGACTAAATATATTTTGAGTGTTTTTGGTAGCTTATTACATTATAATATCAAGCACATTCGGTTAAAAATAGATATATAGTAATTTACACAATCTGAAAATTTTTAACATCGGGCCCAACCGTTGCCAGCCAGCCTGGCTCATATATGAGCGACCCGTGACCTCGGCAACTACTCTAGATGTATTAGATGTTTATATACAGTATCGGACAAAATTAGAGCGACTAATTTAACTATATGATAAAATTTTACTTAACAATAATGCAGCAAAAATAAAGTGGCCAATGTATGCATCCCTTTAAAAGTGTCGCAAGAATTGTCTGTGTGTGGTTCCCCTTAGTTAGTTCGCGTTTGCGCAGAAGCTATTTGTCTCATGAACACCTGTTGCGCGACAAAATTAAAGCGACGCAGTTAACTTCTACCGATTGGGCGAGTACGGCGCACGTTTAACAGTAAACTTTAACGCAAATACTCTGAAATTAGTGATTTGAAATGCCGCGTGGACACCACTACTCTGTAGACCTAAAAGAAAAAATCGTCGAAGCCTACAAAGCTGGACAGCCGCAGACCACAATAAAAAATAATTTTGGAGTCACAAAACAAGTTGTTTCGAGAATAATTAAAAAATTTCGTCTCCGCGGAAGAGTTGTCAATTTAAAACGAAGTGGGCGAAAACGAAAAACAACAAAACAACTGGATCGGCGAATTAAACGAATAAGCCAAAAAATCCGCGGCTGTCTGCAAATAAAATTTTGGCCGAATTGGAGGAATCAAACGTGTCCTCAAGAACGATTCAACGTCGTTTAGTGGAGGTAGGACTTCCTGCGAGAAGAGCAGCCAAGAAACCACTTCTGTCGAAAAAAAATATAGACGCTAGGATGCTGTTTGCTACTCGCCATGCACACTGGACTGTTCGGGAATGGCAAAATGTATTATTTAGCGATGAATGCAAGTTCAATATTTTTGGCAGTGATGGTTTACAATTCATTCGCCGTCCTGTAAATAAAATACTTGATCCAAAATACGTTTCTGGCACTGTAAAGCACGGAGGGGGCAACATCATGGTTTGGGGGTGTTTTTTCGGCTTATGGAATAGGGCCTATTCATCGGATTGAAGGCACTATGGATCGTTTTATGTACCGAAACATATTACAGGATGTAATGTTACCATATGCCGAATGGGAAATGCCCTAGTCACACCAGTTCACTTACCAACATGATAACGACCCAAAACACACAGCGAAAATAGTAAAGCAGTGGTTTCAAGAGAATAACGTGGCAGTTTTAACATGGCCGGGTCAGTCTCCTGATTTGAACCCTATAGAAAACCTCTGGGAAATAGTGAAAACGAAAGTTCGTGAGAAAAATATAACGAACAGAGATCAACTGTTTCAAGAAATTCAAACTGTTTGGAACTCTATAGATGATGACGTCATTTCGAAGCTTATCTCATCAATGCCAAAACGCTGCCAGCAAGTTATTGCCAATAAAGGATACTGGACGAAATATTGATTTTGTTATTTATTTCTTTTCGTTTTTCTGTGTTTCATGTAAAGTCTTTCTAATTTTGTCGCATCAAATGTTTTGTTGTTTATTATATATTTTATAACTTCACCATATGTGTAAATATTTCCATTTTGTTATTAATAAATATATTACTCTTTGTCTAGAGAATTGTTTATAATATTATCACTACAATAGCAAAACGCTTAGTTCATCCATTGAGTAATTAACGGAGTCGCTCTAATTTTGTCTGATACTGTATATATATAAACTTTGCCCCTCAAAAATATCCATTTATAAGGGGAAAATGCCGGCAGTCTAAAGGTTAAAAAACAAGAAGCAAACATTTGAAATAAGATGCAAGCTTTAACAATAAACTGATTTCGCTTTAAAATTAAAATAAAACAACAAGTTAAAAGTTGCTGAAAATATAGAAATAAAACATTAAGATTTAAGCAAAAAAATAAATTTAACAAGTCAATAGCCATCAATTTGTGAATTTCTGAGCACAAAGGAAACTGTATTTTTTACAGTTGAATAATTCTACAAAGAACACTTTTCAGATGAAACCAAATAAAAAAACTTACCTTATCAGCACTTAACCAATATGCGAGATCTCCAGGATTTGCCATGGCTGTTGAGAGTCCAACTACTCTAACGGACCGCTTCGTTTTAAAATTAATATAGTTCATTCTCGAAACTATTACTTCTAAAACAGGACCTCTATCTTCACCTAATAAATGTATCTCATCGATAATCATCAAACCAACATCTTTCACAAAATCCTTTTCCATCCAGTTTCTACTCATAGCATCCCATTTTTCTGGAGTTGTGATAATGATGTTTGCGGAACGTATAAATTCTGAACGAGGTGTTATGTCGCCAGTAACTTCCACGACTTTCTTCGATATTTTAGAAAATTTCTTTGTCCAGTCCAGTACCCTTTCCCTCACAAGAGCTTTCATGGGTGCAATATACACAACCTAAGTGAATTTTAGTTTTACAAACATGATTAGTAAAACCCAGATTCAAGCGATCCGCAACATGGTTGGAGGCAGTTATCATACACTCACTTTTTGAAGTTTGCTTAAATTCTGATAATTTTTGTATGACAGCATTGATTTTTCTTATGCTTCTGACAGGATTATAGCTTGTGATATTCTGCGTCTAATAAGCCGAAGTTGAAGGCGTTATGTCGATTGTGTGAAAAGATATCGCTAAAAAAGTAAAATTTCAATGTTTTCAAATAAACGTAAATAACTTCGAAAATAGTAAATCCTTTTCGAAGTTGTTGGACTTGTATTAAAGGGAAATCTTCAGTGTATATATATTAGACTGTCATTTTGAAAAAAAATTTCCTAGACATGAAAAAAATCTAAAGTTGAACCAAAAATATCACGAAAATTCAAAAAAAGCCCTGTACACCACACATTACTCCAACAAAAATTTAGGATCAATATCCCTCTAGATCTCTGTTTTATTAAAATTTCAGGAACAATGATTTTTACGAAAACGATACTAAGGATGGTAGAATTTTGAATTTTCGTGATATTTTTGGTTCAACTTTAGATTTTGTTCATGTCTAGGAAAATGTTTTTCAAAATGACTCAGTCAAATAGATAAACTGAAGATTTCCCTTTAATACGAGTCCAACAAGTTCGAAAGGATTTACTATTTTCGAAGTTATTTACGTTTCTTTAAAAACATTGAAATTTTACTTTTTAGCGATATCTTTTCACACAATCGACATACCGCCTTCAACTTCGGCTTATTAGACGCAGAATATCACAAGCTATAATCCTGTCAGAAGCAAAAGAAAAAATCATTGCTGTAATACAAAAATTATCAGAATTTAAGCAAACTTCAAAAAGTGGGTGTATGATAACTTTCGTTTTTACTGTATATACATATATATTTACATAAATAAAAATTTACTTATGTCTCAGTCGATCTCGGTGTCTGACTCACATGGAGACCTGTCCACTAATAAATAGCTACTACATACAAAGAAGTTAGTATTGACAGCAAAAGTTCTCGAGTTATCTGAAAAATTAATAGTATGACGTCATCGACATCAAGATTCCATTAGTCAGAACTGGCAATATCTTTTCTGTAGATGGGTGTTCACCAATAGAAGCCGTGGGTTATTATTTCGACATCTTACATCATTTGCGCGGGTTATGAACCATTATTGAATAAAGAGTATGAAAAAAAGTCGCTTATCCCTCTCGAATCAGCAAATTTTTTATAACACGGACTCAGAGCCTTTTCCCACACCAATCAGACTCAAAGCACTCACGTTTTTCCTTAAACCCCTCTCCACACCACCTATCTGCCACGTTTTTTTCTTCAGCCTGTAACGTCATGGACAGGCACCACCCACCCACCCTGATGTTTTTAACTTTGCTTTATTAGCAACTAGTATTATATTACAAAGATAACCACAGAACAATAATTATTGTACTGGGGCCATCTTTATACATAATAATTCACGCCCCAGCATTTAGTGTATTCTTGTTATGAATTGTGAATAACCAAAACTCACTTAATGTTAATGCGTCTCTGATGTACATATACAGACAAATCCTGCATCCTAGTGATATGGTATCATTATCGGCACAGATCTCCATGAGAGTCAGAAACCAAGACCGGCTGGAACATGTGTTGGTAAGTTTTTTTTATTTATACATTTTTATTTCTCGCATTGTATGTTTATTCAAGTATTCATTATTGTATTATAATGTATTGTTTGTGAATATCGCTTTGTAACAATACTGACCTGAGTCCGAGTCTGTTGCGGCTCGGTAAATTGCGGGTTCTAATGATTGGCATACGCATACATATTAAAATAGAGTACCAACACTTACCTTAAGTTTGGGATCCTGCCTAAACTGTCTTAATACACAGAGTTCAGCGACAATGGTTTTCCCTGAACCCGTGGGGGCTCCGAGTATAATAGGAGTATCTGTGTAATAGCACGAGTGAAATACTTGGCTTTGGACGGCATTGAAATGTGTAAACGGGTACAAGTCTTCAAAAGATTTATTTTGCAGCACAGTCTTTGCTAAAGGCTGAACATCCAAGATTTTAGTTTGAAACGAATCACTGGTAAACAATTTTAGATTTTCCAGATTTATGACTTCATAGGTTTCAGAATCTAAAATACAGTTAATGTTAGATAACTATTTATATATTATACAGGGTTATTCACGTTATTCGACACGAAAGATAATGGCTATTCGACTTGATTTAAAAAAAAAATTGTTTTGGATAGGGACCCATAGGCGGTACATTTTAACCCTTTAACGGGCAATGTATCCTGATAAATACAGATTTCGTTAGCACTGCAAGGAAAAGGATATCAGCCCCAGGGCAAAAATGGTGGTCATAGCTCCTTCTTTGAACGTTGCATTTCTGGAGTCACAAGGTTACAGTTAGCGTCACTTGACAAACAAGGTTATCTGAGTTTGAAGCACGTTGGACACACTTCCCAGTAAAACTGGCCCACAGCAGAGATGCAGGTAAGTTTAAAATAGTTTTTCATAGGTTAATTTCTGTTCTTTGAGCTTACAACTTTTTGTTTAAGTCATATCACTTCTAGACTTGCCAGAATTTAGTTCAGGTTGATTAGAAAGTAATTTGGCGTTAATAATCCTAGCAACTAGAAACTTGTTTTTATAAGCAAAAAAAGAGGGGGGAAATATGATATTTAATAAAAAATATGGAGACATCCAAAACACCGTCATCAACTCTGGCTATGAACGAGAGAGATGGAAATAGCGGTCATGTCTAAGCTTTTCGATAATGTCAAACTTTTGACAAGTGACTGTCACAATTTGTAAAATAAACAATGGCTGTCATATGATGTGACAGTCTTGACAAGTAAATAAGGTTATAAATTCGATTAAGAATAGAAATACGTATTTTTTTTCTCGGCCAGCTTTGATGACGTTTTTTTTGGATGTCTCTATAATACTGTTTTAGCATTTTCTGAGATGACTTGCCCACAATTTTTTTATGGGACACCTTATATATTTTTACAATTTTGGATTCTATGATCAAAGTAAATGGGTTTTCGTTAAGGTTTACCTCACCTAAACCTTAAGGATTTTGAAATATTTTGTATTTTGTGAAAATGTAGTACCTGCTAAACAATGTTAACATTTGAATTAACATTTGAATTTTAAACACTTATTTCCATTTTTCAAACCAAATTTAACTTGAGTTCTATTATTAATTAAGTTTTGTGTCTAAATTCTGTAAAAATTGACCACACGTGTACAAGGTATCCAAAAATCATGACTAAATAATTACAAGTTTTAAACGGCAATAACTTGTGTATTTTAAATAGAATACCTTGTATTTTATGTCAACAAAACTTGCTAACTGTTCACGTTTTCATGAAAAACGCACATTTTCAGAATGCAAAAAGGTTAATGAAACTAGCTGTTATTTTGATCGTAGAATACAAAAATGTAAAAATGTATAGGGTGTCCCATTTATATTTTAATTATAATAATGTACCAGCCTACGTCTTTTTTTGCCCGGCCAACTTTGATTTGACTTTTTTTTTAATGGCTCGTTATCTTTATACACAAAAGTAAGACTGTATTGATAATCCTTCTCTCAATTTTGTTTTACAGCCATCTACTGAGTGGTAAACGCACACAACCATTTTAATTACTAACTAGCAGAGTATATATCACAAAGATTATATATACAAATTAACAACTAATTTATACTATAATAATAATAAATCTACTATAGTACTTTATAATAACAACAAAAAGAACAAAAAACACAATTTATAAAATTTCAATTCCCCCAATGAAATTCTGTGACTTCAAATTTAAAAATAAAAATGTATAAACCAGATCTATAAAAAATATGTTGTTTTTTAGATCAACTTAGCTCTGATATTAATCAGTTAAAATTGGGATCTGAGTTACCACTGTGAATAAAATGCTGCCTGATAGATCTAAATATAGCACTTACGTAGAAATTGACTATTGATGATCCTGACGAAGTATTCCATTGACAGAGGTTTAGCAAGAGGCACCGTGAACACCAATTCAACAGGTTCACCGCTTGTACATATTTTTTTTGTTATTACAAACGATTCCATATGATAAATGCTGTCATGCTGAGGATCCTCGACCCAGGCATAATAGTGCTGTACTGTGCCGTGAACGCTGTGGTCCCATTTAAATTTGGGAGTTATCAACAGTCTAACTCTAATGACACCTTCAGTGATGGGTTTCACTATAACATCGACTTCAACAAGTGGGAAAATTTGACAGTAATGCCTGACTCTATTTCCAACATGTTTACTGCGGAAGAGCGATTCCAACTCCCTTTCGGACATTTCTTTGAGCTCCCACACCGGAATGTTTAGTATTTCCATGGCACGGTGGGTACTCAGGTGAGGAATGAGTTCCTTGAATTGCATCAAAGGATGCATATCTTCCCATTGCTGCTGTTCGAGCATTTGAGCTATTGTCAAAGTCCGGGAGACTTGAGAGGCAAAGTCTTTGTCTTTAGCAATCTCAAAAAAGGGCTCTTGCTAATCTGGTGACCGTCTAAAATAGTCAGGTAAATAATTATTTAACTAATTAGGCTTATATAAAATTATGTACTGTATACGTATATAAAAAAAATTAGAAAAGTAAAAGTTTTTTATGCACACTATATGTCATTTATTTGTCACAATGTTTTAAATTCTCATGTTTGAAATGAATTTTCATTAAAAAAAAATTAGCACGCCAAATAAGAACACTACAGTTTTGGTCTGTTTTAAACTAGAATCAGTTATAATTACTTTATCTATGTACGAATGTATTGGAGTATACAGTAAGTGTAAAGCCAACATCGGCCAGTTATGAAACAGGACAAACAGAAGTGAGACGCAACCATTTTTACGCATTGAAGGTAGTGGTAAAATAAGACCGGCCCTTCACCACCTTCCGCTAGTCAGTACGAATCAAAACGTTAGTGTATTTGAAGAGAAGGGATAATATTGTTTTAGTTTAAAATGTTGTTGTTATGCACACGTGAACATCCATTAGTAAGCACAATAGCAGAAAATAAATAGCTAAAATAAACTATATTAAGTAATAATTAGTAATAATAAGTAATATGATCTCTTATGATTTCTAAATATTTATTATAAAACAAAATACAGGCAGACGTTCGACACCGAAACCAGAGTAGCGGCCGAGTCCTTTCTCACGTGGCCGAAGGTATCCCAAACCTTCTTCTACACGGTACGGCGATGCTCATCGCTCGCCCAGACCCATAGACCCAGCCCTATCGACAAACCGACATCTATCAGTGGAAGCCTGCAGTGTACCTCGGCTCGTCACTTATTTAGTTGTTCGTACAGTTTGCACAGAGAACATTTCCCGTTGTTCATCAAATTTCTTTTGTGTAATGCGAAAACTCCTGGGTAATTGCGTAGTGGAGGATTGTAAAAGCACAACTGAATGTGTACATGATCTGAAACGAGGTATTTTTTTTCTTTAAATAAGAAAAAATGTAATTTAATATATGCTTTCAACTGTCAAATCTTCGTTTATGTGCCCTCGATTGCTGCGTTGTTACCGAATAGCGGTAAAATTGTGAATTCTTATTAAGTTAAAGTAAACTTTTGTTAATTAAAATATTAACTTTTGTTTAGTAAAAACACAATTTTTGTATTCAATAAACACGAGAACGAAATAAACTACTAACACTATTACTACTTTATATACAATTTATTTATATCCATATTTATATGTATATTTTTGCTCATTTGCCCCACCCGGTATTTACCTATTCGAATTCCCCTTGCTACTCGACAAACTTTTATATACCTTTGGTGTAATCTGGTTGCATCCCCATCATGCTACGACATGGCGATTTGTTATAATTGTGACAAGTCATGTTTTAAATGTATGTTCTGTAATAGAAAATATAAAACAGAAACATTCTAATGGTGGGTTCATGCAGAAATTTTTAGTAATAAGAATAAGAATAGTAATAAGCATAAAAAGTTAAACCTTCGTTTTATAATGACCCAGTTCATGCAGCAAATCCTTATTTTAAAATTATTACTAAAAATTATGTTTACTGCATGAACTGGGTCATTATAAAACGAAGGTTTAACTTTATGCTTATTACTATTCTTATTCTTATTACTAAAAATTTATGAAATAAGATTCCATAGGTAAATAAATAAAATAAATACTTTATATCATGCCATTGGCAAAACCCAATGTCCCTAGACGCACGTATGTTCGTATCGGTCGATATGATTGGTCTTTAATAAAAGCGGCATATTTTAGAGTATTTTTCTTCCATACACGAAATGCGTGACCTACTATCCGCCGATAGCACTGTGGCTCTACAACTGTGTACCGATGTCCGAGCTCTAGTGGTAACATTATGAACTTTTGTGAGCTATAACCTCAAATTATGACAAACAAACCTCACATGGTAGAACTTACTTGCATTATAAACTGGCAATCAGATACTAAAGACGAGACCCTTATTTGAGCCCTGCTGATATTTGCTTGAATTAAAATGATGACTTTTGCCACGTGAGAGGTAAAATCCAGATTAATGTCGTATTCGTTACATTCCCGCAATCGATCTAGTTCATGTATTTCATCCATTCTAACCTAAAAATCCCAAAAAAAAAAAAGTACTAACAACAGTGACAAACACTCGTGTAAATTACTTGTATTTGTGCAAATTCAGAAGCCTCGCTGATAAGCTGAATCAAGCCAGACTCAGAAATGTGCCTGTCAAATCTCTCATAAAATAGTTCCATTGTTTTATATGAGATGTAGTAGAAGCTGGCAATTCTTCCAAAATTTGTTGGTCGAAGTTCACCCAAAGTTGTGTCAAATCTAATCATCTGTGACTGCTCTAAAGTTTTTGCTGCTGTATCCAACTGAAGCTGCAGAAACTGGTTGAATTGCTTGGTGTCCTAAACAATTAAAAGCATAATACATGTGACGCTATAATTTATAATATGTATGCTTATTTGTTGTCTTTAATCACCAGGTGAGATCTAATAAGATGGAAATCCGGATCTGTGGTTCCTGATAGAATTCGATGAAAGAGGACAATGTGATGTGTGAAACTGATTTTAATGAGTTTTCGTTGAGTACGCTTCTGGAGGGAATTTGATGCCACACCCAGTAATAAAGGAGGAGCCTGCCTCCTGCAGTTTTAGTTTAGTGACATGGTGACATAAATGCAGTAGTGCGGATTAAAGAAGTGAAGAAGCACTTGTGGATTATCTTATTTGTAGTTCTTTTTGATTTAGTGTATATGATACTTATATGCGATATTTACACGTATAAGTATCGCCCTCTAGAGAGTACATAAATGGGAATAGGATAAGTTTCAGTGTGTCTATATACATTGTATATAGATGCACCAGTTATATTTAATAGTTTATAGGCATACACAATTACATTCTTTTATAAAGAATATTTACCCATATTTCGTTATAAGTTAATCCATACACAAGTGGATTCTTCTTTATTCTCACAAATAGAAATGTGTTCGCCAACCATTCCATTGCTTCTCTAACATTAGAAACAGTACCCAGTACAATCTAAAATTAGTTTATTAAATATAGAATTAGTACATACCAAACATACCAAACCTCAGCATTTAGATTATCAGGAATACAGTTTAGGAACTGACTCTCAATCGGTACTTGAGAAGTCATCAAACCCATATACTTGGACATGTTTGCCATTGACGTAATAATAATACCATACCCAGATGTATCGTATTGTGGTCGACCGGCTCGACCAAATATCTGCTGTACGTCTAACATGTCCATATCGACAAATGTTGATTTTGTCGCATCGTAATGCAGAGTACCCTAAAATAATTATTGTGTGAGAATGTGTGAAGACTCGGATACAATATTTACCCTGATAATGACAGCATGGGCAGGTAAATTGACACCCCAGGCCAATGTTGTGGTGCACACGATTACTTTCAGATGTCCTACTCTGAAAAGTCTTTCAACTTCAAGACGATCTGATCTTACCATGCCTTAAAAAAATTTACATTAAAAAAAAATATCTTCTGCAAGGAAAAATTTAGTATATTTTTATATAAGTAAATAATAAGATTACAATTATAGATTTCTATTCAACAAAATTTTCCAAGCATTTCCAACCTGCGTGATGTATTCCAAATCCCTGAGGTATTAAATATGACAAATCCCCACTTTTATAACCAGATCTAGCAATTTTGGCATCTTTCTCTGGCTCAAATAAGGGAAGAGTTCCTTTTACTTGAGCTATTTCTATCATTTTCTTAGCGACAGAGGCTGTAGCATTCCGAGAGGTTACAAATACCATTGCCTAAAAACAATGAAATAATGGACTAAAAACAATTGAGAATAAAAGTAACTACATAATAATTATTCTAAACAATCAAATAATCAATGGGCATAAACATAATTAGTTCTTCTAATAATACACAGTTTGCTAGAATTTAACTCATTCTTAAGTAGGCTTAAAATTGTATTTTCTCACAATTTAAAAAAATATGACAAAACTAAAAAACTCTGTCACTACTTGTGTGGCACTACATTGTTTAATGTATATATTATTTTTTGTTTATTCAATAAAATTATATACATCAGATAAAATAATTGATTTAATTCCATTCCTTTACAAACACAATGGAAAAAATATTAACAACTGTGTGCCTTCCTTATGCAATAAAACTAACCTGATGTCCTTCTCTGACAAAACTAACAACTTTCTCGTAGCAAACCATGTCCATAGTCTCTGTTTCGTTCTTCTTTTTACATCCAATGAAGCTTGTTGTTAACGGAACTGATCTGTAGCGGTTGTCAAAAAAGAACAAGCCCGTTCTTGTATTGACTTTTAAGAATGTCGCGACATCCAAATATCCAGGAAGTGTAGCTGACAAAGCAACTATTCTGATCATACTTTGACTGCTAACTACTTGACGCAAAGTCCTTGCTACCAGTGCCTCAATTACAGGTCCACGGCTTCCATTCAACAAATGAACTTCGTCGATAATTAATAGTTTTACCAACCCCACAACCTCAGTATCAACTGAAAGTATAGCAAGTTGTATTCATAATACATATATTTGTCTCATTTTGAAAAGCAATAAGTTTACGTTAATGCATATGTTTATGTAGTAATTAAACAACTTTAAAAAATCAAAAATAATAAATTAGTTAATATATTTTCCAGTGTAACTACTATTGATGTTTCAGTAATTTTTCAGATACACTTCTGGTTTGGAACTGAAAACACCATAAGTAAATTTCGAAGAGCATCTTGCTTGTATACTACGAACTTTTAGACCATGATATTAGTGAAACCTAAATGAAAGACAAAAAGAAATCGAACAAACTCTTACCAGCCCCCTTCCTAGTAATAACATCCCATTTTTCTGGTGTAGTAACCAACATTTGAGTTTCTGCAATTTCTTTTTTTGTTAATTGCATATCCCCAGTACATTCTTTTACAGTTATACCAATAGGGGCCAATTTCTTTCCAAAATTTGTCACCATCTCTGTGGCCAATGCTTTCATTGGGCAAACGTATACGATCTAAAAGCAATTACAAGTGTATAGCCACAAACTGTTAACTTCAGATAAGGTCACAAAGTACAAACTGAACTAGTTACACCTAAAGAAACATATATACCTTAAAATCATTTTTTCTGATAAGATTACCCTCCATATGTGACCGAATTTGATGGACGATCGCCAAAAAGGGCAATGTTAGTTTTGCCGGCTCCAGTAGGAGCACATACTAATATATTTTCATTAGAATGATAAGCCACCGGAAAACTTCAGACTGAATTCTGTTAAACTCCTTTATGTCCCTAAATACTAATTGGCCAGTTGTATCGAGCGTCTTTACTTTAACCAATTCCATATCCTGTATGTCTCCTTTTTTACCACCAGGTATTGTGAATTCTGCATAGTCAGATGTTACTTTTTTTTGTGGCATTCTCAGGTTGCATTATTGAAATCCCATCATATTTTGCTAAAACCAAATAATTTACTAACAAATTAGGAAATAAATAGGAATTTATTGAAAAAAATGGAAGTAGAATATAGTAAGAATAGAAAAGTAAAATAATATAGAAGTAGAATTAGAAGTAAAATAGTTATATACATAGCAACTACTATTTCAGAACATACATATTTATTTGGTCAACTACTTTCACAAAATTTGATGGTTCACCTATAGGGTTGAAACGAGATATAACATATCTATGAAGAGAAGTAAAAATCATAAAACAGCAGTTTCGGTAGGGTGTTCTAAAGGAATATTTCCAGCAACTTGTTATACCTGTATAATTTTACACAAAACTTGTCTGAGCCTCAAGAAAATGCACTTTATTAATCCTTTCAAAGGATATATTTCAGGAGAGTCGATGTTTTCCTAATATAAAAAATCTACATTAATAACTTACTTGTAACCATATGGTTTCTTAACTGATCATGAACATGAGGATATTCTTCGGGATCTAGATTTTGTGGTGCTGCTTTTTTAAATATAGGTGTAGATTTAGCCACTTCATACTCTACTTCCGTTCTAAAATGAGAACTGATTAATTCTCTATAATAGTTAAAAACAATTATACTAAACTGTCTGATTTCCGTAGAGGAAAATCTTTGTTTATCTTTCTTTTCCATTTTCCTCAGTTTCTTCGATAATAAACTTTCTTTTTCTGACTGTACTGTTACCTGCCCCGCTATCAATTCTGCAGGGTTTTTCTTGCCAGTTGATTTTATTACACCATTTTCTATAACACAAAATATAAGTAAATATTATAAAACAAAATATGAAAGTACTCTTTACCATATACTGAAGAACTATAATCAATTTTTTTATTACGATGATTAATAATTTCTGTTAAGAAATCGAATGCTGAATAACCAAAAGTTTCTAAAAAGTACTCCATAAGCTCATCATTACTTGAGACGAATTTAATTCTGTGTGAATAATGGTCTTAAATTCTCTGTAATCATAATTAGGCATTACATCTTTATAACATTCAAACATGGTTTCAAGGGGGTATGCTTGCTCATCACTTAAAATATTATTTATAGGTTCCTCCTTTGGTTTAACATATAGCAGAGAAAAATCATTTTTTTGTGCTTTTTTCAACGTTTTATCGAGCTCCTGAAAGTCTTCTTTTAAAGGAATGTAGAAAATTGGATCGATTAGTTTTGCTCCTTGGCAAGGATCATATTTATTATCTATTCGCATCAGCCTGCGTTTTTCCTTTTTAAAAAAATTATTTGGTAATC
The DNA here is from genome assembly GCA_029963805.1 of Aromia moschata. Taxonomy (NCBI): domain Eukaryota; kingdom Metazoa; phylum Arthropoda; class Insecta; order Coleoptera; family Cerambycidae; genus Aromia; species Aromia moschata. Next base: position 35,427 of record JAPWTK010001022.1, on the reverse strand, counting down.
TTTCAGTAATATTTTCTAAAGCCTAAAAAAATAATTACATATAAAGATAAGCTAATGGGGTACAGACAAAGATATGAGCAAAATAGACCTAGATTGTTCTAAATAGATGCTCCTTTAAATTAATAGTGCATCATTTTGCTGTATGTATATGTTCACATAAATAATAATGCAATAATAGCATCACCGATAACCAGGGCCGGATGCACGGCGGGGCAACCGGGGCCCCCACACATTGAGGACCTCCACAAACCTTGGATTCAAAAATTTAATAACGATTAAGCAAAATGCAAGAGAATCCAAGCGGTGATTATTTTATTTCCAAAGAGCAAAATGCGATAATGTCCAAGCGAAAATAATTTTATTTCATACGGCAAAATGTGAGAATGTCCAAACGAAAATTATTTTATTTCCTCCAGGGGCCTCCACTTACTTCATTGCCCCGGGCCCCGATACCCCTGCATCCGGCCCTGCCGATAACTGGCATAAATGGATGTCTAAAATTGGTAAAGTAACTGATATAAGTCTCTCCTTTCATAAGCTTATTTTTTTTTAGCAAATTTAGGCGAAGAATCATAATCAAAGGAGACTTAACTTATTTAATTTTTATCAGCCTCACCACGATTTTTCTGTTTAACAAAATATTTTAATTTGTTACTTTATTTCTTAATGGTATTCCTGTGGAATTCATGTACTTGTTTCCTTATAGCTATGTTGCAGAACCATTTCCCATATATTGTGCCTATACCCCCTTAAATTTACTTGACTTACCTCCCTTTATTTTTTCCAAATAATTTTGTGGTAACCTCGAGAAAAAAATGTTTATTAACGACATGACTTTCCATATAATCTTTAGTGATATTTACTAAAACTTTATATACTAAATCGTCTATAGGTATTTCATCTTTTATTTTAGCCACCACTTCCTTTTTAATGACATCATGTAAATATTTTAGATAAATTAAACCTTTTACAATGTCACTGTCATCAGCATATTTGAATACATCTTGTAATCTTTCATACTCACATCTAAAATAAGAAAAGAAAAAACTTGACGATAAAAAATAATATGAAATTATATACTCTGATGGTGTAATGTGTGTTAATGATATATCTTTAAGAAGCTGTACACCATGGTAATCCTTGTAAAAGTTAGAAGATTCAGTCATAACTCCAGATATTTGGTCAGCTAAAAAAATATTTATAAAAGACATTTATTACACAACTTTTGTAATAATACCAGCAACCATTATATGTACATATAAACTCACATCTGTCTTTAAAAAACCCAATTATTTTTCTAATTCTTAAAAATTGTATACTAAAAATTAAGTAGTTGTTAACAGGTATAAAAATGGATTGGCTGTAATCATATGGTTTACGTTGCAACAAAGACTAGCAAAATTAACCTTTACAACCTGTCAGCAAAAAGTTAGGTTGTTTTTGATTTGACATAAAACTGTTGTACTGAGTCGAGCTGTAACCATAGATAAAAGAAGAGCTAGATGGAACTCTCTATTACATATGTATGTACAATTAAATGAAACCTTAAAGCGCCATCTCTTGAATTGGTCTCAAACTAATTTTAACTAATATGGCGGATGGCGCTATATTCAAATTCAAATAAAATACAGTTTGCGGACTCTTAAGAGTTCCATTATGGACAAAACGTACGTATATAACAATAGCATAATCATACTTGGTTACATAAACTTTTTTTATTCTTATCTAGCATATACTAAATATGATTATGCTATTCTTGTCATATATATTATATATATATATATATATATACGTTTCATCCATAAGGGAACACTTAAAAAAAGTCCACAAACCGTATTTGAAACCGTTCCTCAAGAAACTATGTCTAAAAAATAAATTTTAAATATGCTGTGATAAAAAAAAGAGGATATTTGAGATATTGAAACCATTAAATACCAAAATCAATTGTTTTAGATATAAGATTTCTTTATTCACAACCACATTTATACGCATTCACAATCACATTTATACACAAGACACAATCACATTTAAGTATAAATTATTTGAAACTAGCCTTATATAAACTAAAAAAAAAAAAGTAAAGGCATAACTTTCTTTACATGAAGTTTCATTTCTAGTTCTTCTTCTTTTAATGTAATATTAACTCAACTAATTTCAGTCTCAAATAAGAATATATAATAAACAATAAACAAATAAAACATAAAACTACAGAACTTATAACGTAAAACAATACACAGAACATGCTACCACCGGTAACAATAGGTTTGTTTTTGGTTTTACTTAGAACCAGTTTAATCGATACGCCCAGATAAATAATGACGTAAGAACATAACGCAAAATATAAATGTTAAACATTTGGGCGCATGGACTGAACTAGTTCTTCCGGACTACCAATCTTTTTTTTAAGAGTACCAACTATACATAACTAACCAAGCTGGTTGCGCCATCTATAGAGTTGGTCTCATACTAAATATCCCATTTCAGGTAGGCTCATAAGAGTGAACATCCCCTGTTCCCAACACTTTCTTCATACTCTTTCGATTGTTCGAATTACGTTGACGCTGGTGTCATAGATAAAAGAAGAGAGCTGGTGTCGCTAGTAGACCCCGGCAGAGAAAAGCTAAACAAAGTTTAGCTTTATCGCTACAATTCTTAAAGTGGTGGAAAATTCAAAATCGTACCACGTGACCTCATTTATTGCTGAAAACGAGCGACTAGCGACTGCATGAAAATGCACCTTAATACACTCGAACCCCCTCTTAAGTCGCCAAATCCGTTCATCATTACCTCGCTTAAGTCGCGAAATTTTCCCTCTCTTAAGTCGCGATCATAACCTCAACTTTTTCGTGTTTTAGCTGCAAAAAGAAATATTTAGAGATATACCACAGCACTTGTTATAACGAAAAATGAGCCAACTGATCGAAAAATCAATGTACGTATACCCAGTCGTGCGTGACAAAGTTAAATTTTCCACTTGAATGAATATTTTAAAGATTAAATATTTTTAAAAGACACCTAACCTATTTTAAATCAATAAATGTATTACACAATCATTTTTTTCAATAAAAAATTGTACATATTCATGCGAGAATCCAATTTCCAAACGTAGTTCTAAAACTTTTCCAGGCGGCGACTTAACCGGGACGGTTTCGTGACCCAATAGGGGGAAACGTGGTGAAATAAGAGGATGTGAATTAAGTGAAGGTGAAATAAGATGGGTTCGAGTGTAATAACTTAAGAATTGTCAACTGTTTGAATGCAATGGATCACCCATATATCTAATACTCAGATATATGGGATCACCTAATGATCTGGAGCACTTGGCTTGGCACATTTCGTGCATTATCGCATGCATCGAGCAAGTCTCGGTGATCGTTACATCATAACAGATGAGTGAAATCATTCGATTAAATATCCGGTTTTGTAAAATAACGTGAATACTCATAATTCGGTTGTTAAAATAATTATGCCCATCGCTATGCTGTGACCAAGAAAACTAGAATATAAGGAGACCGAATTCCCGTTGTTGGTGACGGGTCGAAATCTGAAAGCACTCGTGTGAAACCTCGGAGGTTCGGTCTCCTTATATTCTAGTCCCTCTTTAACGACGGGCAAAATCGAGTAAAAATAATCGAGGTACTCGATTCTTAAAAGTACTCGAGTTAACTCGAGTAATCCACGAAAAGTACTCGAGTACATTCGAGTAATAATCACGTCAAATTCGTGTTCACTATCCGATTCTCGACAGAACGCAGCAATGATCGTCTTCACTCAGGTACTCGGTACTCGGATACAATCTGAATAGAACTCGCATGGAAACGATTTGAAATCACAGTCGCAATCTACCTGACGCGACGACAAAATTCTATTGATATTTTATTTTCATGGCGATTATTATGTAACCGAATTTTTGTACTATAAAACTATTTAGAGTATATAAATTTATTCTAATATATACTAACATAAATTAATCATGGAAAATCAAATATTAAACATTCCTCAACAAAAGGAAAATAAAACATATCAAACCTCACATTCATAAACTGGGGTTTGATATCATTCATAAAAACATATCAACATATCAACCATCCATTTTTTTTTGCAAAAATGAAATCATATTTATTTGTTAAAAAATGTAGACATGGGCAACAGTCTTACCTTTTTTTAGCTAAACTTGTACAAATATTTAATAAATAGTAAAAATCGTTGAATACAATTGAATAATTTTTCGTTTTATTGTCGTTAGTAGCTAGGTAGTAGTAAACGCAGTAATAGTAAATAATGATTTATGTATAAGTAAATTATTTATTTGACTGGAATCTTAAAAAGGATCATATGGAAAATGGAACGACATACACACCCCTTGTCACTAGAACCTTGTTGATAACATCGCTGAGTTCAAGCTCGAGTCGGCTGTGGCCCAGTGCACCGTGCGTCTACGCCGTCATTATGACGTAACGATCCGAGTACTTTACTCGAGTGAATCACTCGATTATGAAAAGTACTCGAGTATTAATTACTCGATTTCTATCATCACTCGATTATGCCCATCGCTAGTCCTCTTGTCTGTGACTCGCAGAAGGTTTGTTCAACTAATATACTTTCGAATCTGGTGACATGGGTGTAACTTGAGAGAGTGGTCTCATTTCGATTTCCGTAGGTTTTTCTATGATCTCAAGTAAATGGGCCTATGCTTAGACAAGGAAAGAGGTGTCTAAGGACCTATGATCCTATGATGTATCATTTCGGTGTTTATAACAGCGCTGTTAGAATTGTTATCCAATCAGGATCTGCCTTTTTAAATAATCCCGCTTTCTGATTGGCTGTTAACAGCGCTATTATAAATAAGGCCAAATACTTGCATACATCATTGGCCGATTGGAAGAGAGTAAACCATAGAAAACCATGCATGGTAAACAGCGTTTAGGTATGGAGTAAACTTAAAACATAACCGAATATTTTTTACAGTTTATATAGATTTTATTTTTCACAATCAAAGAAAACATGAGAAATATTTTGAGTTCTGAATAAACAAAAATAATACTGCATCAGAAGTAAGTCAAGCATAACGTTGATTCTTGATGAACTCCTGAATGAATTCCTAAGGAGTAAGAGAGAATGTGATGAAACGCTCCAATGCTTATGCTTAGAGCCCCTTGTAAAAACATATAATAGAATTACTGTTTTTATCTCTAGAGCTGTACCAATCATAAAAAAGCAAAAGTAGAGTGTAAAACCTTTGATAATTATCTACGATCCGATTCGTTCATAAAAATTTAGTAAGGTACTTGCCGATTTATCGTCAAAAATATATATTGTTTTTTTCTTCCGATTATTGAGTAAAAGAAGAGATTGAACCGACTCGAAATGCATATGTAAATGGAAAAATTCTTTCACAGCTCTATGATCCTCATATTTCTCACAGCGAATTTTTCGTAAATTCCAATTTCCGGTAAACTGCGCAGATAGTTCTACGCAACCGTTATTGATTTTTATCCACCAATCACACCACAGACTTCGCTGCTTTTCTACAACCAACGAACCCACTACGACCGCGATCTTGGAGTCATTTCCTCCTTTTGCTGTTGTTGTGGTCGGTTGTGAATTGCATTTGTGCGTAGTCCAAGCCGAAATAAAACCAAACTACATAATGGGTGACTGTAAGTTTTATAATTTGATAATTGATGTATATTTTAAAAACATATTAAATTAATTACCATATTTCGCTATATTTTTTTGGAACCACATTTATAATCGCCGGTTTTTATCGATTTTATAACAAAATGGCTTCTTAGAATATTATAGTGTTCATTTCATATTCATATTAAAAAAGTTATGTATGCATTTTGAAGCAGGAGGATATGGAGACTATTCGCAGCCTCCTCCGTCTGCTTATCCAAATTCATATGGGGGCCAATCCGGTGGGGGTGGCGGCTATTCTTCCGGCGGTTCCCAACAAGGAGGCGGCGGTTCTTGGGGTCAAAACAGAGGCCAATCCGGTGGTTACGGCGGAGGACAAGGTAAGATATTTTCCATTTAAAATAATTGCGTATAATGTGCGAATGAATGTTCACACCAAAATCTAAAAATAATCGTTTACGTCTAAAAAATGAAAATGGCGGTAGCGTGCGGCATTTGCCGCGTTTACAGAAAATGGCGGAACAAGTTCGTTTTTGTACTTGAACTTAGTACAAGTCACCTATTATTTTTTGTATCTTGTCTGCACCTGATGCCTTTACACTTTTTGATTAATTTTTTTTCAAAAAGTTGGAGGTAAGGTAACATTCAGTTTAGAGCAATTTTAATTGATTTTTCGAAATTGGCCACAGCTGCTAATTGCAGTCTGGCAGACCGCGATCTATTTAGTCATTATTAGGGTTCGGAATGTTTGCTATTTTGCGTGTTAAACTGCGTTAGAATATCCTGCCCTCCCACACCGGGATGGCGTACTACTGCGTACACGCGGGTTCCTGACGCCTTGGCAGGATTGGTCAGTGGCGTGCGTATACAGGGACAAGAAATACACGCATATATAATTTACAAGGCGCTAAAAAAAATACTGTTCATACTTTCATTATCGTAGTTTTTATAGTGCCGAGCCCTGCGTTGTAACAGACATTTAACTATCTAAATCTCCCGCAACGAGACCGGAATATTACCGCGCACACGCGAGACCTGGCGCGTTGCTGGGCACGGTCAGTGGGGTAATAATGCACGGGAAAAATACGCGCGTATATAATTTACAAGGTGTAAAAAAATACGGTTTCTATTATACTCTATGATAATTATTATACTTTAATAATAATTATCATAGAGTTGTATAGTACCAACCCTCTGCGTTATTGCACACATCTCCAGATGTTAGGGTCTGGAAATGTGTCCGGCTACGCAGGGTTCGGCACTATACAACTCCATGATGATGAAAGTATAAACCATATTTTTTAAATGCCTGTACCTACCCATTATATACATTCCTATCACGTTCCCCTAACACTCTTCAGAGCCCGCGTACGCGCAGTAATACGCTATTCCTATTGTTGTTGGCACGGGAGACTTACGGAGTAAGATTTATTCAAAAAGTTGAACAAGAACCAGATGATTGATATAAAACTCCTAACTTAGAATAAGATGGATGACAATATTAAAATCAAAATCATCTTTTTTGTCATTTTCAAGTCATTTTTTTCGGAAATGCACTCTATGTACACATGTTTTAAAACATTAAAGGCATAATGCAGTCTTTTAAAAAACGTGTGTTGGGGTCTTCCGTTTTAATTTTGTTGCAACACTTACTGCTAGTGCCCTATTTTCCAGGCGATCATCTGTAAGGTAATTTTCAATACTAGCATGTTCAATGTTAAAAAAAAACTGGACGTTTTCCACGAAACACCCAACTACTACACTTTTCTTGACGCGCTTCGCCAACCAAGTTGGCATCTTCAGAAGGTTAAAACGATGTTTTAATCTTCGGCGTTTGTGGAAAACGTCCAGTTTTTTGTTTCTACGCCGAAAGTTCCAGTACCCACTCCATGTTCAATATTGCTGAAGTAAAATTTAATCCTGTAATTTGCCAACTCTTTTCATTCAGTGTGAACTATTTTCTTTGTAGATATTCCTGTACTAAGTAGTCCGAATCAGAACTTTTTTCGGATACCTGTTCAGTAATATCTACATGATCCGACTCCTTGTCACTGACTTGAAATATTGTGTCCTTGCCATCTTGATCTAGAAGACTGAATCCATTCTGCAAATTAGGGATCATAGTAAATCTGAAGAATAATGAGAAACTGTTTTTGTGTTTAGCTGCATTCTGATTTGCTACCCTGAAACACTGATTGGCTATCACAATAAATCCACATGTAGAGTTTACTTCAATCCACATTTAGAATTTACTATACAGGGTGTTCCACCTAAGGCGGATTCATCCATAACCGTTATTAGAAATTTAACAAAAAAGTGCTTTGGGTGGTAGTTGTCTGGAATAAATGTGCATATGAGGAAAATATTTTCAATTATATAGGGTGCTCCGTTTATTCTGCACGCCATCTAACTTTGTTATTTTAAATGGAACATCCTGTATATTTTACATTTTTTGATTCCCCGTTTAATTCTAGGTCGACTTTGTTAAGGGTTCCCTATACCTATCTCTTATAGTTTTTGAGATATTCAACTGTCTTTGAAAAAAAATGACTTTCAGCTCTTTGAATGAGGCCCAATAGCATTTAAACCATAAAAGATAGAAACCTGCTGTTTGGACGACTAGATTTAGCACAAATTACCCTATCTTTTTTCACTATGGGCAAAATGGATACGTTATCCAGACCCGGAAATATCGGACCCTACATTTGACAATTTTTAAACGTGAATACTATTTTTTTTTTCAAATGGCATGACCCATATTAAATAGTGCCGTTGGATGCGAAATTAAATGCTCTTTCTACTGATATTGGGTTATCAATACTTATATCCAAGAGTTTTCCAAGAATATTCGATTCTTCCCAAAGTTTGCAAAAATCGGATGTCTATAGCGTCACATAGGCGTTGCTTATTGCACTATTTGACGTAAAAGCCAAACTGAACGTCACTTTAGAGTTGACTAGCTTTGACTTGTTATTTTACTGTGAAAACGTGTTATAGTGTATCATAATATTTGTGTATCAATGTCGCTGACGCAGGAAGAAATGGTTGATTTGGTTTTTGTTCTTGGTGCTTGCCACCGAAATCCGCTATTGGCACCAAGAGTTTATGCACAATGCTATCCGGACATTCTTTTCAAAAACGAATCCACATGTGTATTAATCAAAACTGAGAATATTTTGAGCAGTCGTTGTAAATCAACAGGCCAAGTTTGTGTAGCCTTTTCTTGATTGTGTTCCCTGTCTTTGTTTGAATTTCGTTTCAGTTGTGTTCTATTTTAGTTATTGTTAGTGGTTTAGTTTTGTTTGATAAACCACTTTTTAAACATCATTTTGAGCAGTTGTTGTCTTCAGTAGGCCAAGTTTATGTCGTTTTTCTTGAATGTGGAGTTTCGTTCCATTTGCGTTGTATTAGTTGTTGCTTGACAAAATGTGAGGGAAAAGTGATTTTGCAACGCCTACGTGACGCTACAGACATCCGATTTTTGCAAACTTTAGAAAGATTCGAATATTTTTGGAAAACTGTTGGAGATAAGTATTGATAACCCGATATCAGTAGAAAGGGCATTTAATTTCGCATCCAAAGGCACTATTTAATATGGGTCATGCCATTTGAAAAAAAAAATAGTATTCACGTTTTAAAATTGTCAAATGTAGGGTCCGATATTTCCGGCTCTGAATAACGTATCCAAATCTAATTGTCCAAACCGCAGGTTTCTATCTTTAATGGTTTAAATGCTATTGAGCCTCATTCAAAGAGCTGAAATCGTCATTTTTTTTTTTCAAAGACAGTTGAATATCTCAAAAACTATAAGAGATAGGTATAGGGAACCCTTAACAAAGTCGACCTAGAATTAAACGGGGAATCAAAAAATCTAAAAATATACAGGATGTTCCATTTAAAATAACAAAGTTAGGTGGCGTGCAGAATAAACGGAGCACCCTATATAATTGAAAAATTTTTCCTCATATGCACAATCATTCCAGACAACTACCACCTTTTTTGTACCACACTACCAAAGCACTTTTTTGTTAAATTTCTAATAACAGTTATGGATGAATCCGCCTTAGGTGGAACACCCTGTATAGTTTTTCAATAACTGTTTCTTAGGCCATAATCCTCACATGAACTGACGTTTAAAAAGATGACAGATAACATAAAGGATCTCCAAACACACACTTCGGCTTTTGTGTTTTTATTTACATGTTTTTAAAAAATTGCTGCAATATAACTTCATAGTGTAAGCTTGAAAAATTACAGGCTACTCTGTTGAGTATATAGACTGTAATATTTGATGTAATTTATACTTACTGTCTTTTGTTTTTGGATATTGAATTTTTAGAATAACGCCAAAGAATAAAGAATGTATAAAATAAAAAGTAATGTTCCATAATCACAAGAATGTGACATAGGCATGGATATAAACTTTCTTAATGGTTTATATTACCTCCTATTATGTCGCAGATTAATTTTGAGAATGATAGTCCTTTCTCTTAGTTGATAAATGAAGGGGTAGAACTTCTTCAAAACATTGAATTGTTAAATCAGTATAGCCATTAAGCCAATATATTTGTCTAAATTTAAAGATGTTTATAACTTAAAGACATAAATGTTTATAACTTAAATTAATGTGGAAATCCAAATCGTACGTCAAAAACATTTAAAACGTCACTTTTATGTCGCGTTAACCTTTGTCAAAATTTCCGGGTACTTTTCCAGCAGAACAAAAAGTGAAACATTTTTTTTACATCCATGGATTAAAAAAAAGAGCATCCAATTGGGTTGAGAAGTGTTTATATTTCTGTGTTATTGCAAATAGCACATTATTGATTGTAGTTGTTACCAAAAGTAACAAAATGTCCTTTAAAAATTTACAGGAGGCGGCTACCAAAGTGGCGGTGGTGGCTATGGTTCTGGAGGAGGTGGAGGAGGCTATGGCAATAACAGTGGAGGTTATGGCGGAGGTGGTTATGGATCTGGAGGCGGAGGTTATGGAGGTACATGTAGTATTAAAGTTTGTTATGAATTTATAATAAAAGTCCAATTCTTAGGTGGTCGGGACCGCGGTGGCGGCAGGGACGTAGAACGCAGAGATAGTTTTGGGTAAGTTTCTACATTGTATTACTTATTTTTATTCATTATCCAACATGACACTAGTGTGAGAGTTCAAAATGGTAATTAGAAATTGTTGGATTGGTTAAAAGATATATATTTATGGGTACTTTGAATGAATGGTATGTATTTGGTAATTTGTTTAAAAAAAATGGTGTGATTAGGAAAGCATGTATTATCCCAACTCGCACAGTGTTTTTTATTTATTTATGCTCATATAATGCATATGATAATTTTAATCACTGGTTAAATTTTCAGAGTTATACTGGTTTTTTAATTTCTTTCTTTTTTTTTGACATGACGAAACGTGATTCTCAAGTATCTAAGAATTGTATTGAAAGAAAAATGTTTTATTTAAACATGCGTAAAAAAAATGATCAGCTTTTACCGGTCCATATATCTAATTGTCGTGTAGCGATTTATTGTAAAGATAATTTGAGCAACAGAAGCAGTCTACTAAGTTTGGTTACAAAATAAATTTCAAAAGCACATTTATTGGAAGTAAATAAGAACTAAAAATGGTAAAATGTACAAACAATAGAGGAAATACAACAGTAGGTTTTATAAACTAGTAATGGTCTGTTAATATCTTTGATTTCAAATTATGTTGGACATGTGCTTAGAAAGTTGATATATGAGTTTAAGGAAACATGGTTATATCTCGCTTATAAAGACATATATAAAAAAAATGTAAGAATTATGAAATAAGAAGATAGTGTTATTTCAGGGAACTTTTATCAAATACAATAAAAGGTGTATTGGTAGTGTTATGTGTAGAATAAATTAACTCAGCAGTTTTTGAAACAATAAATCATTTATTTATGGTCATTAAGGTGTCAATTGGTTTGTTTTTTTAATGAGTTCCAACTAATAGTATAATTTTATTAAACAAGTCTTTCTTGTTGTCAGCTGATGATATGTGTTTATTTACTGGTTATAAGCAGTCTGTCACTAGCTGACTTGAAAGATTTCATTTCAGTCATTTAAGGGTTTGTACAAGCTACATCAGCGACTTGAAAGATTTCATTTCAGTCATTCAAGGGTTTGTACAAGCTACATCAGCGTGAGGAAATTACCCTTCTGGGAGCTACCTTCCTAATCCCAAATTTTATCGAGCCAATTATACAATTATTAAGGGTGTAAATATTACTGTAATAGTCAACTTGGTTATTTCAGTGAATAATTATATTTGTACAACTGGCGTAGTATTTCATTATTTTTCTTTGAATAATCAAGATCAAAATCACTAATTCTTAACATAAACAATATCACCTATTTTTTCCCTAGGAGGTTTAGAATCAAAGTTCGTGCCTAAGTATTTGAACAGAAAAAGTTAACACGACCAGTTAATACATTGTATTATTATGAAGAGACCACTTTTTTTAGTGTCAACTGTCATACTCAGGATGGATTTGTAAAAAGTAAAGAAACAGTAATTTATTTTTTGGTAATCTTGGAAGTAGCAAAAGGTTGACAAGGTGATTAGTATATTTATAGCAACTAATAGAGCTACAAAAAAGTACAAATATTTTTTTACCTGGATAAGTATGCTTCAAGTTTTTTTAACATATAGTGTGTAAATAATGCTTCATTTTTATTTATGAGAAAGGCAACCAGTTAAAAATATGAGCCATTTACCTCATTTCAAAACATACATCAGTATTGTCTATTTGAAGTATTGGTAGAATATGGTAACCTAATGGTATTTTAAATATTAATAATGGTATATATGTTCAATAAACATTTAAGTCTTAGTAATGGTGCTAGAAATTATTACATTAAAAAATATGAGATTCTCAAGGATCAGCAAAGAAGGTTACTTTTTTATCATATGCCTTTTTTGGCACAATTTTTCATCCAAATAATAAGGTTTTATGAGAAGTATTTTAAGTATTAAGGTTTTGATATGACTGTGACTATACCGACTGACTTGACAGCAAGACTAGACTTAACACACAGGTGAACGAATATCCCAGAAGAAGACAGTTTTACTAAGTGTGATACTCGGCAACGTCTTTGGTCGCAGCGTTTTATCGCCCCCTTCCCCCCAATCTGAACGACTACTGATGATGAATTTACTTCTGTTTTAGAGGCGGCAACAGGGGTGGTGGTTTTAATAAAGGTAAAAGCACCAAGTCTGATTGATCTTGGTGCATTTTTTGTACAATATTATTGGTATTTTTGTTTGTTTGAAAGAGCTGGTATATTCTTCGCCCATTAAAAAAAACGTCTGAGGTTTCTTTAACGCAACATCAAGTGGGACACAAAGTTAGAGAGGATAAGTTGTTAGTTATTTCTGAATATAGTTGTCTGTGACTATAAACTGCGTATTTTATACGATTCTCTGAAGGTTCAACAAATGACCAGGGTTCTTAACGTTTTGATTATTTAGGTCTTGCTTTTACTGTTATTATGTAATTTTTAAAATAGTTTTAGTGCCGCGACTTAAAGCAAGAACTAAATAATTGAAATTGGTAACTTGATTGGTAAATATTGGTTACGGAACAGCTCTTTCTTACATCAGTTTTTCGATAATAGGGAATTTTTAATATTATAATGTTGGAAATATACAGTTCCTTTACTTTTAGTATATTAGGGACGGTGAAGTATAAAAAAATAAGGTGAAAGAAAATAACATTCGTTTTAGTAAAAGGAAGCGACAGATAAAACTAGAATGGACACTACTTTAGCTTTTGATTCTTGAGGTCAGGATTTTTAGGCCTTCAATGGTTATTGATCCTGATTATTTTGCTGGCATCGCTGTACATCTATTGCTTAATAAGTTACTGCCCAGACACACTTACTTACGTTAGAACATACACCATTTGGTACACACACATATTGCAAGACTTAAGCTATATAACTTGTGGTCATATGTCTTACAAAACTTCCATGTTATTTTGTGATACCAGCACATGTTTGAGGTATTACGCCCCCATTTAAAAGTATTAACGATAGTAACTAAGGGATGTCTACAAGGGTTAAAGTTAAAAAATGTGACAAGTCAAAATATTGGAGAAAGTACTCAAATGATGATTTGTTTGCATTTACAAATGCAGATGATGATTTGTTTGAATTTACCAAATGAACAACTTTATACATTTTAAAAATACCATAAAAAGAAGTTATGGGTTATAAGACTTTTGATATGAAATCAGTATAATTAACCGTAATCATTTATTATTTAACAAGGTGTTAACTAACCGCTGTTGCAATTCAAATTGAAATGCATAGGTATTTAATTCGACTGAATTGGAAAGATGGGCGTCAACAATGAACCTTTAAATTGGGAAAAGTGCACTCTATACTGTGAATACATACTGATAACTTCCCTTGATGTTAACAAATCATAAAAGTTAACGAACCACTTGTCATGGGAGTTGTCGAAAGTAGGCATGGCTGACATTACATTGGAACCATTATCCAATAAGATTATCGCTAATGATAATCACATCTATGCACTATTTCACTATCTGTTAACATCAAGGATGCAATATGTGAACCAGGCAAGTGTCCAATCTCATTTCATCTGTTTGCTACGGTATATTTTCAACAAAACTAATGGAAATGTTGCTAGTTCTAAACTTTTTTTTAACAATCGTAATTGTCCAGAAAATATATTTGAATTTTAAATCAATTTTTTTTTTCTTGACATTGTCTTAATTGGAAAGTTGACAGTAAATAAACCTGTGTTTAGAGTTGTACTACAATAATAATAAAAATATAATGATGTTAACTGCATCAAAAGGTGTCAACTAGATGAGCATTTATATTGAGGTTTACATCTACACTATAAATAAACCTAAAATTTTGCATACATATTTTTCCTGGTGTATGTCATGTTTAGGGTTCGGAATGTTTGCCTTCACGCGTGTTAAACTGCGTTAGACTATCCTGCTCTCCCACAACAGGATGGCGTACTACTGCGCATAAGCGAGTCCCTGCGCGTTGTCGGGCAGGATCAATGCCGTATGTAGCACGGGCAAGAAATACGTGCATATATAATTTACAAGGCATTTAAAAAATATACTTTCATCATCATAGAGGTTTATAGTGCCGACCAGGCGTTATGGCACACGTTTCCGGACTCTAGTTATGATATGCTCATCTAAAGTTGTTTCATTTCCTGCTAATTATATTCGGTATGGTACAGAAAATTTTTTTTTGAGAGACATCTATTTTTTCCATAAACAGAAAATCTGTAATACGAACTAAAAATTGGGTGCTGAAGCTCAACAAACGAAAAAAAAAAGAGTGGTTTAAAGCATTTTGTGGTAATGTCATATAAGGTGATCTGTGCCTTAAAGTAGAAGTCCAAAACTAAACAGGTTATTTCCAAGTGCGCAAAATAAAATTGGTGTATTATGTGTATTAAAAAACATGAATAAAAATGGGTATCACCTGAATGGTTGACAAATTAGCAACATCATATTTTTTTAGGTAGTTGTATTTATTACGGAGTGAAAAAAGTCTATTACACACGCAAGAGTTGAACCGTTTGTGTTAAACACTTTACTATGGTTACATTTGCATATGGTGAATAGGTTTAATTTAAAAAAAAATATTTGGTTTCGTAATAACTTCTAGTTGCATATAAGGAAAGGTTTATTCTATTATTCAGTTTAGAAATGTAATATTAATAAACTGTAAAATATTTTTATAATTCACAAAACATGCCTTTAAACTTGTTCATAGAATACTCTGCATACACTCGTACAGTGAAAATAATTTTCACTTTTAATTTAGGGCAAAAAAAATGTTGGTTTAAGTTGTTTTTTGTGTGTAAATAAATAGCATTAATCTAATACCAACATTAATTTACAGGAGATGGTAACCTCGTGATTCAAGTTGATACTATTTTTGTATCTGGAATGAATCCCGAATTAGATGAGGAGGATATTGCACAACATTTTGGTTCTATCGGAATTATCAAGGTATGTTGTATGTTTGATTTTAAACTTTTTATGCGGACTGCACTCTGGGCTTGGATTTATAAGTATCCAAGAACAATTTTGAAGTTTCGCTATATAGAATGACAGAGTTCTATTCCTTATTTGTCTAATAAAGGGCGAATAAATTTATTCACTTTGTAACAGTACAATTATTCAAACAAGAAAAAACGTGTTGTGAAACATTAGAATTGTTAAACCGCTGGGTTTTACCATAGTTGTCATTTGGTGCCACTCTTGATAACAATCTTGTTTTCACTAGATCGAATTGCTTATAAAAATTCATTGAACTTTATACTTAACTAGCGACCCGCCCGGCTTCGCACGGAAATATAAAAAATGGTTATTGTGGGTTATCCCTAAGAGATAGACATATACAATCGCGGACTTTTTTGTAGACCTTTTTTAAGGTGTACAATATTGTAGCACATTATTTTGATCTATCTCGTAGGGTTCAGCCAGCGTTTGCAATGTAAGCGCAAAAAAATGTGTTTATTTACGACATCACATTAGAAACCTCTAAAATTATAAGTGTTTCTCTACTATATTATGCATGTATTATACATATAAACCTTCCTCTTGAATCACTCTATCTATTAAAAAAAACCGCATCAAAATCCGTTGCGTAGTTTTGAAGATCTAAGCATACATAGGTAGGGACAGACAGCGGGAAGTGACTTTGTTTTATACTATGTTATGATGTTGGCCTAAACAATATATTAAAGTAGATAAAGAGGGGACTTTTGAATTATTTACCAAAATGCTATTTAAGTAATTTTGAAAATTGTGGTTTTGTCAACTTTTAATTAATTAATATTTGTGTACTGGAGAACAATTGGCAATCGATTGATTGCCATCACAAAAGTGTTGCTACTAATAATACCCACATTGCAGGATAAAACCCAATGTGCAACACTTAATCTATAATAGGAAGTATTATGGTAACCAAGAAGACTAGAACTAAGGAGACCGAAGTCATTTGGTGTCATGGTCTCATATATGTCCGCCTCCAGAAGGAACTGTAAGCAGTGCTGTGCAGGACCTCACTATCTGCAAAAGTCACGTGATAAGCAGGGGACCACATGTGACTATGGATGTAGGCTGTCAATATACATGCTTTTTGGCTTTAATAAAAGTACAATCCAGGGTTTGAAGCGTCAGAATAACTGGACATTATTTCAAATTCCTGATACGCACACAGATTAGTACAGAACGACACTGCTTACAGCGCCTCTGGAGGTGGCCATATTCGAGCCCCGCGGTTATACAGCGAAAAGCTGCAGCTCTGTCTCCTTGGTTCTAGTCTTCTTGACCACTTGAAAGTAGAAAATGACGTTTCTTTGAAATAACCTTTTATATTGTATTAACTTGGACAGGGTTAGTTATACAACTTTGGTTCAGTTTAGACTAGACACTTAATTTCTGATCAATCGTTTTTCTCATAACCTTGTATAAAAACTAATGTGAAAATCTATAACTTTTGTCTGAGGAACTTTTTTTTCTAATTTCAACAATCAACTCGCAATAACTTGTCAAATTATGGAAAGTTTGAGGTTTTTTATTTATTTCTGTATGAAATTTATCACGACCTGCTGGAGTAGAAAATTTCAAGGAATCAAAATATGCAATAATATACAGGGCGTGCTATTTAAAAAAAAAAAAAAAACAACTTTATTTGGGTTTTATCGTTTTTTATGTTCAAGATGACGTTTTTGATGTTGTTTGTTTATTGTTACATAACTTATTTTTTCAATGTTTAAAAGATAATTAATTTTAACAAGGTTGTGCATAAATGTGCAAGTACAAAAGAGCAGGAAAAATGGTTAGTTAAAGTTAGTAAAGATATTTTTTTTAATGAAAGGAAAAATTAATTGAAAAAGGTACACAGAAGTTTTGACATTTTTAAAAAACACAGAAAAATTGATTACAAAAAGTACAATGCAGTTTTTTTTATACTTTAATATCAATTGTTATAAATGTTAATAGAGCTACAGTTCAATGCTACAGTATTTGTAACCCTCTTGGTAGGGTTACGCTTTCTAGGTGATTTTAAGAGTTCATTGTTTTTTACTTTTGTGAAATAGAATTAACCGTAGAAACATTCAAGTTTAGGGCTGCTGCTACACAAAAAAATATATATATATTGTACTTGTAGCTTTAATTAATATTTTAATTTTATATTTAAATTACCTTTCTAACAACTCTTGAGGGTAGCAATGGACCATTATTGGTGACGTGCATCGGTTTTTATTTTATACAAAGTATAAATAATATCTATATTTCGATTTTGTATTTACAATGTGAGTAAAGGCATTAATCATAAAATATTTCAATATGGTCCTGTGAAATGTGATTACGCGGATATTTCCCAGATAAAACCAAATAAACCAGATAAAACAAAAAATCAGTCCCAAAGACTTTGTATACTATTCATGGTGATACCAATATGGCCGATTGATGTAAGGCGGAGTATGTTGAGAACTTGGACATTTCCTCTAGTCTATTCATTGAGATTGAGAATTCTCGATTGAACATTTGAAAATCCGAAATTTAATTTTATACGTTGCAGTTAATAAAATGCTCATTTTCTTATTGCAGATCGATAAAAGGACACAGAAGCGCAAGATATGGCTATATAAGGACAAAACGACTGGCCTCTCAAAAGGAGAGGCAACAGTGACCTACGATGACGCAGACGCGGCGCAGTCGGCCATATCCTGGTTCGACGGCAAAGACTTCCGTGGGTCTGTCATCAAAGTACAGCTTGCCACGAAGAAGGACAACTGGAGCAGCGGCGGCGGCGGCGGCGGTCGCGGAGGCCCGAGAGGTGGCGGTGGCGGAGGCCGTGGCGGCGGCCTTGGTGGCGGCGGCGGCGGCGGTGGTGGTGGTTTTGGAGGCCCGAGGGGCAGAGATAGAGGTGAGTGTCTCTATGTGATGTAGATAATGTCTATGATCCGACGGAAGGAGTTAGAAAATGTGCCATAACTTACCTGGTATATCAATAACTGTGTACATAAGTTTAATCAAATACACCTTTCTTAACAACAATCTGCTTCTTAGCAAATTTCAGATTTTCTAAGACGAATTTCCAGAAAATACTACAGAAAGGAAACTTTAATTTTGGGTGTTTATTATTTTCTGAAATTTACCCTTTTAAGTAAATTACCTGATAGGTAATTTACCAGTTATCCACATTTACTAGTTTGTTTTACACTGTGAAAATAATCCAGTAAGTAATAATAAGATTTAGAGCTGTTTTGAACAAAAAAAAAAAAAAAAGATATTTTGACATATTTGATATTGAGGTTCTGTATATTGGCGCCAAATTTAAGGTCGGAAAAGTCTGAGTAATAAAAAAAATTGGACCTGGTTTAACTCTCCCCCCCCCATGGGTTTAAACCCATAAAACATCTCTGTATCCCAGTAATATTACTTAAATTCAGCCTGTAATGCCTATATCTGAGATCGTCCATCTAGCACCCTTGAATTTATAAGAATGAGCACATACATTCTAACATTTGGATCATGCAGTCAAGTACCTGTTTTCCAGATACTGTAGTAAATATTGAGAATCTGCAAAAATTCTTTCACCCATTTAGTACACGCTTTTTTCTGCACATTTATAGTTGGTGTTAACGTAAACAATGAAATATACTTTCATAACTTTCTAAGTATTAACTAACACTTATTTCGTTTCCTATCCTTCCAGTCTTTTGTGAATATTTCATTTGAATAGTAAAAAAAATATGTAGTCTTTTTGCGTGTAATGTGAAAATATTGTAGGTCACGGAGGCGGCGGTGGCGGCGGCGGCGGCGGCAGGGATCGCGAGGCGCGCGACGGCGATTGGAAGTGCCCCAACCCGAACTGCGGCAACACGAACTTCGCCTGGAGGAATCAGTGCAACAGGTGCGATGAAAATAAGCCGGACGGCGCTGACAGCGGTGATGACAGACGCGGCGGCGGCAGGGATCATGATGGAGGCGGCAGGGATAGACGCGGCGGCGGCGGCGGCGGCTTCAGAGGCGGAGACAGAGGAGGCCGCGGCTTCGGTGGCCGTGGAGGCGGAAGAGGTTTTGGAGGCCGCGGCGGAGACAGAGGGAGGAAGGTGAGTCGCGATAATGTTGGCATCTACAAGATTTGTCCGAAAAAGAATCGAACTGTTATTGTAGCACGCGAAATATTGTAGCTATACTTGAACTGTTATGTCTGAAGAGTTCATGACCAGCACGTGTAACGATATCGGTCTTGAACAGAAACATCCACATCACTTTAATATGACAGAAATCAAGGAATTATTCATCACTTTTACTTATCAACCATTAAAGTACTTAGATTAGAATCACAAGAAAAACTTTATTTTAGAAATTAAACAGAATCGTAATAACAATAAAAAAAGCGTGCTGGAACTCAAGACCGTTGTACTGCACTGACACTGACATATGTGACACTGAACTGTGAAAAAATTAAACTAATATTAGAATGAGCGAAAAAAAAGATAACGTCACTATTTGTAAATCAGATAAATTGTCTCTCGCATCTAACACAACCATTGCAATTTATTCGTCCAGTGTCAGGAACTTATGCGTCTTACGCACATTGATTCGCAATATTATTTAACTGATCCTAAAGCTGCCTTTTTTTAATTAGAACAACTAAAAATAATATATACATTTAAATACTACCGAATTATTCTAAAATATATACATTTCAAAATTCAATATGGCAACAACGCCTTTTGCTTCTTTTTTTTTTGGTTTGGAGTTCGTCGCACTTCACACATATTGGTTTGATTTTAGGAAGTTCTAGTAAAAAGGTCCAATGGAGGGATCCTCCTTGAATATAATGAGCTGAAAATTAAAATTGTGAAGTTTCCAGATTTTCACTAATCTAAATTTTATTAGACATTGAAAAAAATACATTAAAACAATTTTAGGTAGTAACCATTTATCTAATACCTCCGGGGGTGGCGCGGGGTAGGGAGACAGCAAATGACTACTTGACCTGTTGTGTGCAAGCGTCACCTGAGTGGTGGGGCAATTGGCTGTGTGTGACTGGATGTTCAATTCTCGGGCATGCGCGTAAAACTCGAAGTAGTTACGAGAGAGAGAGACAGGCGCATATATGTCTGCACCGTGGTGATTTCGCCAATCTCCAGACCCTTCTAACAATATAGGAATATTAGATATATGGTAGTAACACTGACTATATGTAACCCTCATCCGCTCTCGGGAAGCTTCTGTATAGTTTCTTTTGATTTTACGTTGAGGGTATAATAAATCCTCTATAAAACACACTATTAGCCAGTTGGAAAGCTTTTAAGTGTATCCTGTCTGGAGGAACATTATTTTCTATAAGTAAGATAAAGAAAAAACTTGATAATGGTCCCATCTGGAAGGGAACTTCCAGTATTGACAGTGACCCTGTTATGGGCCATAGTCGTATAATTGTACAAGTTACGAAATATGTTAGTCCAAAGTGTTGTAGACTAAAGTACAGCCAGAATATCTTTGCCCGCAAACTACGCACAACAAACATAATGAGACCATATCCCAGAGATATGAGATGCCCACAAACAAACAATAAAAACATACTGTATTTGTCAAAGCGTTCACAGCTGCAGCTACAAAAGAAATGCGCACAATTTCAGGTTCTGTCTACTGCAGCCAAGGGCAAAGTTACTCTTGCTGCACTGAAAATTTGCTCTGGCAAGATTTTAGAAGTCGTACAAAAAAACTGTTCAGAACTTAAATACATCTAGCGAAAAGTCATAAATAAATACCATATGTGTAAGACATAACTATAACGACCAAACTTGATATTCTGAGATAATTATGCACCTGAAAAACTTCTGATTGGTCCAAAAAAATTATTCCGGCATGTGTAATCATTCCATAGAGTATGTTTAGTTAGGGAATCCATGTTTCTCTAAATGAATTTAGATTAAACTATTTTACACATTCACTAACTAAAAACTATATTGGAATGAATGTTATTCCAACACACTCATATGGAAAAAATTCTGTATGAGTTTTTGACTAATCAGAAGTTGTTTACACACGTTAGTGCGGTATATCAAGTACCTTGGTTTGGTTCGTTAGCTAGCACACACTACTTTTAGTCCCAATTGAGGTTGATTGATTCAACTGACGGTTAGACTGTAACTGTTTTCTATTCTTTCTGTATACATTTTCACAATCTTATCGTCTGGTTACTTCATCGCCCTTAACCGGAAGTAAAAGGACCGGACCGGACAATCCCTTAGTTGGACAAATAAGATTGATTTTGTAAGGAAAGGATTGACATAATAAGGATTTATTTCTGGATTTGCGTTTAACGTCTATGAGTTCATTTTTTTATCATTTCTAAAAGAAAAGTTGGAGAAAGTATAGCCTACGACACTATAAACTTTTCACTTGGGTGGAATATGTGCCATTCCATAACTTGTAGAATGTACTATTTTAACTTCGTGTTAGAGGAAAATTTTTTTTCCTGATTATTTTCATCTAAAATTTGTATTCATAGATTTTAAAACATCTTTTTTGTTAGAGGTGGTCGTGATGGTGGCCGAGATGGAGGAAGACCAAGGCCGTACTAGAACTAAGTATAAACGCATTTTTAAATAGATTGTATATCTAGAAGGTAATTATCTGTATGTATTTTTTTTGTATGTATTTTAGTTGCTTAGTTATTTTTATAAAGAGTTGACTTGTGTTCAACTGACAAGTAAATGTAATAAAATTTTAAGTTAATGTTTGAGTTTTTTATTCCTTCAGTGTGTTTTTCCTTCCTTCTGTCTCAACCCACAACTCATTGTATATTCTGTAAACGGATCTAGTCTCGATACTTGGTGAGTAACTACTGGATTGCTTTCACATTAAGGCTCCGGATAAAAGACATTCAATAACAGTGATAAGAAACATTCAACCATTCATCAAGTTCAATATTGATTGATTGTCAACCTATTACCCATTCAATCTTAAAATGATCAGAACTTTGTATGTATTCTATGTGAAAACTTATAAACACTTGACAAATGAAAAATGGATGGAAATTATGAACAAATACATAGGAAACAATAAACGCATGCGCGTTTGTGAGTTAACCCATGTTCAATAAGAACATGCAAACAGTGCCTAAATAAAATACCTTATTTAGATACATACATAGTTATAATATACAGGGTGTTTCGCATAAGAACCGACACAGAGCAGGGGGCATGTCGGGGGAACCTAAAATATGGTGATTTAATGCAACTTACCTTTATACTAAGTTGCACCCCTGAGAAGTTATAGGCCTTCAAAGTGGGGTTTCAAATTTCGAAAAAAATCAATATCTCGGTTATACTTGAACTTAGAAAAACCAAATTTGGTAGACGTTGTGAGTGTACCAAGAGCATTAATCGACAGTAAGTAGAGTTCAATTGAATCATTTTAAAGAGTTGATTAGGGATGATGCACCATTAAAATGTGAGAATTTTTTAACCAGTTGGTGGACTTTAAACTGCCAGACTTCTTTTATGGGGAATTTAATTCTAAAACTTTTCTTACTCTTGTTATTTTTCAAAAAACTTTGTCGTTGTCAAGAAAAACTCGAATAACTCAAAACACCTATTTCAGCAGTTATTTGATCATTCATCATCAAAAATTCAAAAGGTGGCTATGAAATTAGACGTCAAACTTGACAATCAGGAAAAAAGTTACTTCATTTTAGTTAATTGTTTGCTAAGTGTTTTTGAAAATAGCCGGAAAGTTTTCATTTAGCGAACAAGTTGACATGCTATTAGTGTTAAGTTTCTGTGAAGGAAACTTCAGAAGAAGTGTTGAAGAATATCGGAGAAGATTTCCTAATCGTGTGAGCCCCCATAGAGAAACAACATTTTCCAATGTTGAAAGACAGGCTCGAGAAACAGGCAAGTTTTTCAGTAGCACTCAAGAACGTGTTATTGCAATCAGGGCACAAGACGAAGAACTGATTTTGAACACAATTGAAGATGAACCACATATCAGTACTAGAAATGTATCTCGACAAACTGGTATATCGCAAACTTCTGTGCACCGAGTTATCAGACGTAATCTACTACACCTATATCATATTCAAAAAGTGCAAGGATTGTTACCGGAAGATTTGGTTAAACGAGTAACTTTCTGTCAGTTTATTGGCATTTTCAAAAGAAAATTCTCTTTACTGATGAAGCTTGTTTCACCCGCAGAGGTATCATAACATAGTATAAAACAAAGTCGCTTACTGCTGTCTGTCCCTACCTATGTATGCTTAGATCTTTAAAACTACGCAACGGATTTTGATGCGGTTTTTTTTAATAGATAGAGTGATTCAAGAGGAAGGTTTATATGTATAATACATGCATAATATAGTAAAGGAACACTGATAATTTTAGAGGTTTCTAATGTGATGTCGTAAATAAACACATATTTTTCCGCTTACATTGCAAACGCTGGCTGAACCCTACGAGATAGATCAAAATAATGTACTACAGTATTGTACACCTTAAAAAGGTCTACAAAAAAGTCCGCGATGGTATATGTCTATCTCTTAGGGATAACCCACAATAAACATTTTTTATATTTAGTATCAGCATTGCACACGTGCGAAGCCGGGTCGCTAGTTACAAATATACATAACTATCATAAGTATTCCAATGTAAACCCTCATTCAGTAACTCCTCGACATTTACAACGGGGTTTAAAATAAATGTTTGCATTGGTGTTATTGATTGGTATTTAATTGGTCCAGTTATTTTACCGAATTGACTAAATGGTGAAACTTATTTAGAATTTCTCCAAAATACCGTCCCGGATTTACTTGACGAGGTGCCACTACAACTCGGACTGGAACATTGGTTTACGCATGATGGAGCACCGCCTCATTTTGGTATTATGACTTAGAGACTATTTAAACCACCAGTATCCAAATAAATGGATTGGACGAGGAAATAATTGCCCACAAGTTTGGCCTCCACAATCACCAGACCTCAACAAATGTGACTTCTTTCTTTGGGGGACGTTAAAAGAATTTGAGTATTCCTCGCCAGTCCAGTGGAATAAAAATGTAATGTCATTAGAAACAATCAGCGGTTATTGGAAAGAGTAGACTTCAATTTTCGGCGAAGAATAAATTTATGCCTGAGAGAAAACGGTGATCATTTTGAACAATTTCTATAACTTATCAATGCAAATATATTATTTCTGTTGTTTGTTTTTCTATTAAATTATTCTTATTCCAACTTGTTGGTTGATTGTCAAGTTTGACGTCTAATTTCATAGCCAACTTTTGAATTTTCGATGATTTTAAATAACACTGCTGAAATAGGTGTTTTTAGTTATTCGAGTTGTTCTTGAAAACGACCACTTTGAAGGTCTATAACTTCTCAGGGGTGCAACTTAGTATAAAGGTAAGTTGCATTAAATCACCATATTTTAGGTTCCCCTACATGCCCCTGCTCTGTGTTGGTTCTTATGCGAAACACCCTGTATGTATCTTCGTTATAATCAACTTCTGTACTAAAGACAATTTCATTCGCATAGCGGACATTTCCGCGACCTTCAATGAGGTCCAGACGTAGCAAAAACAAACCTGAGAGAGAATCTTATCCATGGCTACGGAGCATTTTTTATGTGATGTACCAGAATTTAAATACAGAAAATTTAATAGCCCATTTTACACACAAAAATAATGCACAACTGTCAAAAATGCACCCTTGGGGCCTTAAAAGTAGGGCTCAAAAATAGGTTTTAAATTAATCACGCTAAAACAGGAAAGTACACTTTATAAGCTTTTAGTGCCAAATCTCTGAAATAGTTAAGATCTAAGAGTCAGAACCGTCCCAATAGGGGTGGTGGGGCATAAATTGTTTTGTATCTTTCTAAATACATTTTTCAGTTTTTGACAATTGTTTTTTTAAAGAAAAAAGTTTCGGTAATTTTTCGAAAATTGGATTAAAGCGTAGATTTCAAGGTAAATGCGTTTAATTTTTTTTATAAACTAAGATTCACAATCATAGTAAAAATAACAACGTTGGCTATGAGTGAACTAACCAATTTTCATGACCTGACATGACATGAAACCATTTGACATTTGAATTAACACGTTCACTGCGGTTTGGGGTACATATGTATGTCTCAAATTTTCTTGTGGTATGATCAATGATGTAATTTAATTACCCATGATCTTACGATTACAGGGATTCACCCTGTATAATCATCTCAATACTAATCAAGTAATCAACTTCATTTATTTTCATATTCAGTTATATGGTTAGGACAGTTAGGTGGATGAATACTTTTGCATTCTAACTGTATGTACCATCAACACTGATCTGTATACTAACACTCATCAGTGATTACGTGATTATTATACAGATCAGTGACCATCAAACACATGGGACATGGGATGTTTGATGGTACATATTTAGGCTGGTATGATTTTACACACTCCGTAAGTTTAGAATATTTTCATTATTCTCTGGATTTAAATATAAAAAAATACATATATACAAAAACAATATAATATAAAGAAATATTTCTTGTAATTTTCAGTCTGTTTCTAGTGACAATAGAACTCAACATATACTTGTTAAATGTTAACTGGACGCAAAAAAATTTCATACGCATAGAAAACTGGAAATGGAACATTTCAGAAAAAAATATACTGACTGAATGATTTAAATAGCATGTACACAGCAGCATGCAATAGCAGTAGCAGCATGTACCCATCAGTTTCAAAACCTCGTATCAAACTTATTATACACATTTTTTATTGCATTCCAATCAGGAATGTGCACTTGCCAAGTTATCTTTAAAATACCTTGTGTTTGAGTATCTTGAACCCCTAAGGAAATATTAAAAGTAGCCCCCATGGAAGCAACTAGGATTTGAATGGGGGCCCTATTTAGGTTTAGGCCAGCGCCCTTAAACAGTGCTTATGTTTGGTTTTTGGTTATGCATATATCTGCCACTTTGATACTCTTCGGAATGTCTATACTGATGATTTTTTTTGGCGCCTTAAAGTATTTATATTTTGATTGAAAATAAAATTTATTTTCATATCATTTTTTCACAAAAAAAGATATGCTTGTAATTGTCACTCCAAATAATTGTTTCTGGTTAAGTAAGATA
The DNA here is from genome assembly GCA_029963805.1 of Aromia moschata. Taxonomy (NCBI): domain Eukaryota; kingdom Metazoa; phylum Arthropoda; class Insecta; order Coleoptera; family Cerambycidae; genus Aromia; species Aromia moschata. The sequence goes on along the minus strand of JAPWTK010001022.1, from coordinate 8,596 downwards.
GGGGTGTATCTTAGTTACTATTATCTTTTGGCCCAAGACAAATTTAGTTAAATTGCAACATTTTTACCCAAAAAATATGTAAAATTATATACCATTAATTGTGAGACCCACTGTGGAGGTAGCTCAACTTGTTTTAAGTTACCAAGATTTATGCACTATAGCATCCTAAGAGCTAATGTGAAAATGTATATGGTATTTCAATAAAATTTATGTTTTTACGTATTTTTAGTTTTTTAACCCAGCAACGAAAACGAAAAATGAATAAGTAAATAAATTTTCGGAATATTACATGGATGAGATTGAAGTAGAATAGTGGTTTTTCAAACCATTTTTAGTTTTTCAGATAAAAATGTATCGAAGATCAATTAATGACAAAATCCTGAGTATATTAAAAAAAACACAAAGTATAAATACATAACATATTTTATTATAAATAAAAATGTTACTACTTAATCATGAATTAATACTAGAAGTTAATGGAAATATTATTGTTAGTATACAAGAATAAGAAAATTAATCACTCTCATCTTCAGCTTCACTAGAGGGTGGAGTATCTTCCACCTCTTCATCATCATCTGACTCTTTTTTATTCTTTTTTCTTTGCTTTCTCGTCATCACTTTCCTTCTTTCTCTTGCTTCCCTTTTCTTCTTCTTTATCAGACTTCTTCTTCGTGGACTTGCCTTCTGCATCTGACGCCTTCTTTTCAGATTTTGGTTTTTCATCTTCACTACTACTATCCGTATCTTCAATATATTCTTTACTTTTAATCTTCAACTCATCAATTTTGGGAACTGACGTACTCGATTTCTTTGGACTGGGTTTTTTAGATTTTTTGGGCTTATCTTGTCCTCCTCCAGAAGCTTTATACTCTGCCATCTCTTTGTTGTATCTTTCCTTGTCTTTGTTAGCTTTTGCCTCCCATTCTGATTTATCTTTAAGTTCACGCCACATTTCCCCTCCCTTCTTTGCGATTTCTGTTACTTTAATTCCCTCATTATCACGTTTTATTTCTTCTCTGTTCTCATTCAGCCATAACATGAATGCAGATGTGGCTCTCTTAGGCTTGTTGTCGTCCTTCTCTTTTTTCTCTTTCCTCTTTCTTGGTTTTTCTGATACAGTTTTGGTCTTCTTTTTCTCTTTCTTTTCTTTCTTGTGCTTCTTTTTCCTTTTTCTCAGTGTCTGGAAACCAATAATCACAATTAATTTTACAATGTATTTACACATTCCTATTTACTTAATAGTAAATAGTTTTGGGACCCAATTTATTTTACCACTAGGCACTGAATTCTAATTGTTTATAATCATTGAACTTAATCTAAATTGTATCAAAATGGAAAAGAATGGGACTTTAAGAAGTGTGTGCACCTACCATAATATGCTTTAAGATCAATTGAAAATTACAATTGCGTTAGTCCAATACTTTTATCTTACTTTATATAATAAACAAGTTTTTCGTAATTCGAGGTACCATCGGCTCTAATGAGCTCAAAACATTGAGACTACTGCAATCAGATTAGTATATTTTTACATATTTTTAATCTAAAACTCTTGTTTAATTTGTTTTCAATATATTAGTTTTTGTATTACAATGCTGACAGATGCAATTATTTATTGACACCAGTCAATGGAACTCAAAGTGGTAAAATAAGTTAATATTTTTTTTTTCAGTAAATAGTCGGTAAAAGTTCAGTTTAGTGACTTTTGTGAAAATGGCCAATATTAAATCGATTTTTTTTGCTAAAATCGTTGCTTTTGTTATAAAAAGCGATTTCAAACCGGGGGCGGTTTTTGTGGAAAACCTCACTGATTGTGTCAAGTAAAGGGTTAGTTTATTATTGATTTTTGTGAAAATCAGCCAGTTTTTCGATCAACATCGGGAGTTTAAATATGCAATAATCGCACACTATTTTCGCATTTTTTTTGCACTTCCGCCAGCAAAAACCTTGCTCCCTCGACTTGAAATCGCTTTTTTATAACAAAAGCAACGTTTTAGCAAAAAAAAACATTTTTTTAAAGCCATTTTCACAAAAGTCACTAAACTGAACTTTTACCAAATAGTCTTGTTACACAAGCTATATAGGTTGATTCAAAATTCATTAGAAGAATTTTAAAAATGTTTTTTTTTGAGATCAAAGACTTTTTTACCTACAAAGGAGTTTTAGGACACATGTCCTAAAATGCACCGAGCTACAGCCATTACACCTAATTTGCGCGGAAAAAAAATTGATTATATGAACTGTGACTATACTGCCCTGCTAAGTAGAAGTTCCTATCTACATAAGATAAGCTATGTGGATAATACCTTTATTTTTAGCAGGGCAGTATAGTAATCCATTAAATATCAGGAAAATTACCTGTTAACCCCTTAACGCACGTTTTTTTCTTCGGAAAACGGTAAAAAAAAATCATTTTCTTTTATTGATGATAATAAATAAGTAAATACATATATGTGAATCCAAAAATGCAGTCAAATAGTCAAAATATGGTCAAAATGAAGGAGGAGTGGATTGGCCTGATGTACGCTAAGTTTACACCAACTTCTTACAGAGCTAAGATCCCTTCCATCTGATGAACTTCCATCCGATTCTGAAGCACTATTGTTAATGTCAATCTTGTCTAAACCGCTTTCAGATAACTCTGCGCATTCAAAATTATCGGTATTCTCGGTATTACGGTATTTCAAAATTACTAATATTTTGAATAACTCCAAAAAAATTAGTTCAAATCTAACTAAACACACAAACTAAAAAATCGTAAAACGCCAAGCCTAAACATATCCGCAACGGCAATCAGGTTGTAGACTAAACCTTGCACGCTGCAGTGGTTAGGTTTTAAGGTAAACATATGGCGATGAGTCATAAAGCAACATGACAACAAGCCGCCACTCAAGGTTACATGATCTTCCGAAGTGTTGGCTCGCTTCTCATAAATTTGTAGCGTTGCCCGAGTCCTGTTGAATCATAAAGTAAATCAAATATTGTGTCTACCCGAGTCCGGTCTCTCGGGCATGCACAATTTTGGCAGTAACGCTTGCCAGTACCGCTCGGGCATGTGCTAAGGGGTTAAGGTCCTTGAGGCGCTCTGTTCATTTTTGCCTCAAAAATGTAAACCTAATTAGGGTTTAGGGACAGAGTAATATCTTCGCTGCTACAGTTATTTGCGGCAGAGTTCGGCAGTGCGGTATACTTTTTATTTTTTTTATTTAGGTTTTATTTTTTAATTAAAAAAAAACATCAAATTATTTTTTGTTGGTGTATTGGTTAATATATGATTTTGGCATTTTTTTCTTAAATTTACCAGGAGACAGACATGAGCATCTGCCACACATGATGGAACTTAGACGGAAAACTAGATACGGTTGGATGCCATATGCACCTGTGTTAAAAACGGTGTTTATATTAATGATGAGCAAAAAATCGCTATCTGCGATTTAATAGCTGCTATTACCACATCACTGTTGTTGCCAAATTTTTATATAATGATTAGATGTATAAAATAATATACATCTCGTTATACAGTCGCAGGTGACAAAAACGCGAAAGCAGTAGCTATTTAAATTAGCTGCTATTACAAAATCGCCCATTGCTTATTACTAGTTTATATAGATTATATGAAGTTATAGAATAATATATATGAAGTTCTATAGAATAACCTCAAAACATAAGGATCCGTCTCCTGCTAACACTGTGATAGACCTCCCTTTACCCTTCCCTTAATATTTACGGGTTTATGCCACTTTTAATGGAAAAAATGAATAGAGTACCTAAAGGAAATGGGTTTTGCAAATTTTCAGGAGATTTGAGGCGTAATTGTAGTCACAGTTCAAAATAATCGATTTTTTTCCTGCAACTTACGATGACTGTAACTCAGAGGTACATTTTAGGAGACATGTTTGTAGGAAAAAAAGTGTTATTTTACCCTCAAAAAATGCGCCCTTAAAATATCTCTGGTGAATTTTGAAACACCTTCTGTACATAAGTCCATTTCCAAATTCACATTTGAACAGTTTTTCACTTAACATCGAAACACTCTTTTTCACTCAATGCGCGGACTCCACCAAAGATGTTTTGACCGATAAAACCAACCAATTAACTACCAACCATTAAAACTCAGTTTTAATCAACAGTGCAAAAAAGTATTTGGTGTTAAGTAAAAAGTGTTTAAATGTGAATTTGTTTCTATGCCAAAGGTTCTAATTTTCCTCCAGTATAAATAAAATCTTATATATGGGGCATTTCATGCCAACTAAGTGAGGTCAAAAAAAATATTTCTGTTTGAAACATATTACAATCGATAGTACTTGCTAAAAAACTAACTTCCCTAAAATTTTAGATTTTTTGGGCCACAAGGAGAGGGATGGTGAGGGTGACAATACAAATTTTCGTTTCGACTCTAAAATTTAAATCTTTCTCAATTAAAAAATGAAAAAAATTAAAAACAAGGTTGCAATGGTTTTCGATGTGTTTTTTTTTTGCGTAGAATATGATAAAAATATTTTCAAAATTATTGGGGGTAGTTTTCACCCTTATTTTGAGGATTGAAAGTTTCATAATGGGCGTCGACCAGGAACTGGCCCAAAGGTGAAAAAACATGGTTTTAGCGTATTTTCTCATCCTGTGAGATTGTAAATGGCAAGTGAATAATATATTCCAAGATTTTTAGGGTCGCTGATTACGAATCTAACATACTAAATTTCTCGTAGAATACGATGGTATTTTTTAAATTTCAAAATTTAGTTATTTTTTAAAAGTTGACTACCATACTGGATCTGCCATTTTGTTTAAAACTATAATCTGGAATATATTATTCATCTGCTATTTACTATCTCATAGGATGAGAAAATACGCTAAAACCACGTTTTTTCACCTTTGGGCCGTTTTTTGGGCGACGCCCATATGAATTAAAAATTAATCGAAAGTACAAAAAAAAGAGACAAAAAAAACTGAAAAAAAATCGAATCATACTTTTCGAAATTTCGATTTTAAACTTTCAATCCTCAAAATAAGGGTGAAAACTACCCCGAATAATTTTGAAAATATTTTTATCGTATTCTACGCAAAAAAACACGTCGAAAACCATTGCAACCTTCTTTTTAATTTTTTTCATTTTCTTACCGAGAAAGATTTAGAGTCGAAACGAAAATTTGTAATTTCTCACCCTCACCATCCCTCTCCTTGTGGCTCAAAAAATCTAAAATTTTAGGGAAGTTAGTCTTTTAGCAAGTACTATCGATTGTGATATGTTTCAAACAGAAATCTTGTTTGACCTCACTTAGTTGGCGTGAAATGCCCTATATATAAGTTCCAACTCAGTAAAAATTAAAAAAAAAGTTTTACCTGAACCACCCTCTTCATCCTCTTCTGACGAACTGCTATGCTCACTGTCGAATTCTTCAGCAACATCACTTTCATCCTGATTTGGATTAAAGTCTTCGTCTGTGCTTTCATCGTCATCGCTTTGACCATCATCTCTTTCTTGTGCCTCAGCTTTGACGGTTTGCAAATAGGGATCAGGTGCCGCCTCATCATCAGAATTGCCAAAGTCATCTTTGTATGATGCTTTATCCTAATTGTGACAAAAAAAAATGAAAAAATTGACTTCTCCATATTTGTTTTACTTACATTTTTGCCTCTATTCTTGATTGTAAGCTTCTTGGTAGTAATGAAATCAAATAGTTTAGAATACTCTTCCTTTTCAATACTGCTAAATGTGTGTACAGTGCCAGATTTCAGTTCCACTTCGAAATCAAATGATCTCGTGCTGCCTCCACTTCTGGCAAAATTCACAGTTGCTATTTCTTCAAAGCGAATGTGTATTGGTGGTTTATGGACGTATATAAAGCCCCCGCTCTAGTGGATAAAGGAGTCCAGCAGCGGCTTTGAAAGAACAACTAATAGCTGGCGATCCAGAATGTCTAAAATTAAAATACAATGCAACAAAATTATTTCTATAACACTATTGTCCAGAAAATGAAAGAACAAAATGAAATGAAAAAAAAACCTGTAATAAGTATAACCTATAATCCATCCATAAAAGTAAAAACTATCAAATTATAAAACATGAAATAATTCAAAAGGTATAGTAAAAAACAAAAGATCATGTTTCCTTACCCAATAAAAGCACCAGGTCCTGTCAATTTACGATTAATAATATTCTTCATTATTTTACCCAAAACTTCATATGTTGGACCTGACAATTCTTTTTCCAATTTTCCTTCATATTTTTCCTTCAATTCTTCCCTGTAATTAATACCATCGAATAATCAAAATTTATATTTATATATTTAATTATAAGGCAGTGGCTATTTGCACCACGCATGTATATTTATATGCGTGTATAGTCCTTCTAATTTTAATTGAAAATGATAAATACGCATGGGGAACAAAAAAAGTGATGCAACTTTATGATTCCATGGGCGTGCATTTATCTTTTATAAATTCGAAAATCGTGAAATAATTTTTTTCATTCAAATCAATATAGGAGATTAAAATTAGCCTGCATACAAAACTCTTAATATTTGTAATATAATTTGCTCTAAATAATGCTCATTTAGCCAGACAATTTCAAAAAATTGTCTGTGTTAATAAACCTAGCTGAAATACGCGCGTTAAATGTACATGAAAATACATTATGTGTAATACAAAAGTTCGCGAGTTTTGCGTCAGAATGATGTTTATGGGAAGGGGAAAATAGAAAAAATTCTCCTAGTTACCAATATTCGTATTGAGCACAACCACATATTGTATAAAAATGTAATTGAAATTTTTTGTTTGAATACCATCGAGGATTTTTCCACTAAAGATTAAAGATATTTCAGTTTTTAAATAAGGGTGAATTGTAGATCCATTTATTTTGCGTCACGATGTTCTCGTGTACTCTCGTTTCCGTTCGTGTACTCTCGTGTACATTGAGACTTAACACACATATAAACATACACGCGTGGTGCAAATAGCCACTGCTTAATTATAAAATCAATATTTCTTTTTCCATTTTTCATCCTGATTAAGAGAGGTGGTATTTGGGAGACCACCATATAAAATAAGCAAATCATTACAAAACAGTTTCTCAACAAATTTTATAATGGATATGACTATATTTCATATAGAGATGTAGTAAATTGGATACTTACTCAGTAAATGGTAATTCAATAGACGATTCATCCTCTTGATTAAACAGCAATACTAAGAAGTGGTACCTAGTTTGACCTTGTTTGATGGGAGGATCCAAGCTTACCACAAAGAACATTTGTCGGTTATCCTTGTGGGGCAAAATGAATAATCTCAAAACTGTACTGATGGGAATCTTATAATCAAATGTTTTACCGTGCAGTTGGAAGAAAGAACTGAATATTTTTATGTCATAGCGACCACTGCAAAGGAAAAATTAAAATATATCGGTATTGAAATTTTATTTAGTACTACAGAATTATTTTAGTATTAAATCAAAATACATACCGTGGTGTAAGACACTGAATTTCTCTAAATATGGCAATTGCATCTCCAGATACATTAATAACACTAGCTTTATCCATAACTCTTTGTTGGAAGGCTTCTACAGGGTCCACATCACCGGCTAGCTCATTTGAAGGAATAAAAAAACGCATCTCCATCAAACTTACTGGAGCGTCATCATTCTAAAATTCAAATGTGTATTCAATATTTTTCTGATTCAATTGTAATCATTATCTGGATAAATACCTGATGGAATTCCATTGTAATTTCATTTTTACCAGCTGTACATTGAGAAACATGATTAAGAGGTATTTCAAATGCAGTATTGTGGCCAATATCAAAACTCAAAACAGAACCCGTAAATTTGGCAGTGCCCCAATTCCAACCTTTCATGCTAAGTTCTCGCTCCAACATGTCTATTTTGTATGTACTAGAAAAAAAACTTTGCAATTTTTTCCTTTTCTGAATCTTTGAAGCCAACAAATCTATGCAACGTGCCATTTTTTAAAAAAAGACGAATACCCCACGTGCCCGCTTAAAGTTTTGGAAATTTACCACATCAAATTCTGATGAAGGTACTTGCTCCACTTTGCCAGTTTTACCATTTTTAAATATTATATTTTGATCGGTCATTTTTAGTTTACCTGAGGTCTAGAAAAAAACATGAATCATTAGTAGGTATTGCCTATTGCCTAAACTTTATAACATTTTTTCTTACCATACAACCCTTAATTTCGGCAGAAATATCTGAATATTCAAGAAAATCCATTTTTCAATCAATAATACTAATTATCCCAATTCAGCTGTTTCTTATTTTATTAATTACACACAAAATTCGTATGCAGATAAAATAATACCCGCTCATATAACCATAGATAAAAGAAGCATAGCATATAACCGCGTTTTTATGCCGCCATTTGTTGTGCTGTCAGAAGTGTCAGACGTCAAATGTAATTAACTGGGAGTACGTGCCACAATTATTATGAAGTAGAGAAGCCTGGTTCAAAAATTGGTGTTCTAATTATATTGGCTCGTTCGGCGTCGGTACCTCTTCTTTTATCTATATGGTCGGTACAGCACAGAGCTACAGGTACAATACACAGCTGTTCTTTTAACCAGGTGCAGAATAATAACCTATTTTAAA